>JABVXW010000721.1:0-12229 GCA_013365375.1 Litomosoides brasiliensis | reverse complement strand
GGAGAAATAACTCGAATGTGATTGCATGGGCTACGCCATACAATTACACCGGATCGATGGATCCGGTGAATAATTTAATATAGTCTATCAAGGTGTGACGACTGATTATCAACGAAGAGAGGCGCGTCAGAAAACTGATGGGCCTTAATTAATCATAATTGTTGTAGAAAGTTTCCTGAACTACTCGTTGCATCAGTGTTAAGAGGATTTGGATTATTGTTGTTAGATTAAACGTTCCAAATCATCTGCAAAAGGAAGCGACTCATAAGCTTTATTGCACCTCAGGAAACATTGCAGCGCAGCAGGTGTTTAGATGATGTGTATTTCGATAGCGCTAGCAGACCCGCTTATGGATTAGCGAGAGTTGATTTGCTTTGCCGTAAAAGACGACCACGTTTAAGGAGACGGATTTGGAAACGATCTATTCAGGAAAATAAACAGAAGGAGCATCATCCATTCACAGGTTTTGTCAGCTACTCGACCATTTCCACCGTCAATTCCAAAACTGCCTGATGTAATAGACAATAGGGAAAATGGTTAATCTTCAACTCACTTTATTTCACTGACCCGTTTTTTTAGTTACTGTTGATGGAAGCAACGGAAGCTTTTTCATTATTACAATCGGCGTACTGTTGTACGCCGTGTTTGGGGTGTGTTTTCTAGCTGCGAATTTGGCATATATGTTCGGAATATTCATTGTTTATGACTCATCAACTATCGATGAAGAGCCGGGTTAACTTTTTTAACCGTTAGGAACATAAACGTGAAATGTATGGCGAGCGAGAGAGAGAATATAACTTTGATATCATTCTTGAATTAAGTGATACGTTTCTTTTACACTAACTTTTTTAGCACATACAGACACACACACACACACACACATTGCTTCTCATGTGTGACTAAGAAGCACTGTTCACTTCCCAGGTGTTGAGTGAAAGGGGAAAGTTAAGCGTAAAGGAAAAGAGGGGAAAATGAAGAAGAGATATGGGAATTGAATAGCTTTCAGGACAGAAAAAAAAGAGCACAAACGGCAATAAAACCAGCAAAGCGCTGAAGACACGAAAGGCAAAGAAAGCCAAGGCTTTAAAAAAAAAAAGTTAAAGGGGGGAAAGAGTTAAGCACCAAAAAAGTACGAGCGACGGTACAGGACTTGAAAGCAGCGAACGAATATGCGATGCAAATTTTGACTTTCGTTTTGTTCTGTTGTTATAGGTATACAAGTGCATGTGATACATATTTCATATTCAATTGTAATCTTCTGCAAGCATACCAAGGGCTAATAAGAAGCTCTCAACTCAGACACGCTGTATTATGCACAACTAATTCAGTGTTAAAAAGTTCCACTTGAAACCACTGTATTCGGTCACCGGGTTAGTATCATACATTTATGTCCTTAACCCATTCCTCACTTTGAGAGCAACTTTAAAGGAAATCTGAAATTTGCAAATTCTCCGCTGAAATGATACCTTAACTTTTTCTCTCTTTCATTTGTTTTTTAAACTTGGCTTTTTATAATTTCTTCTTTTCGTTTATTATTCAATTAACCTCCAGTTGATTAACTTTTTTGTCGTGTAATTCGCTCAGTGATAACTCTATTTTACTTTTTACAACGTACAGTAATAAGCTATCTGATATCCTATTAATTAATAACTTCTGTTATTCCTTCCGCTGTGATCTCGACAGGTTAACTTTGCTCACCTTTTCGAAAACAGTACATCGAAAATGAAAAAAAAATTGAGTATGAAGACAACTAAGAGAGCGGTTTGTTTGTCAAAAGAATTGTGAACTACGAACTCTCGAAGAGTCATTATAGCAGCAAGAAGCTGATGATAATTGTAGTAGGTCGTTATTGAGAGAAGAACATGATGAACATGATAAAAGAATGTTGCATTTTTACAGTGAAATCTACAACAATTCTCTAACATTGTTTAAGTGACGGACTGATTTCACTTTAGTTTTCATCAAAACTTCCGTGATCTCAATAACTAACAAGGATGTTGAAACCTTTGTCTCGAAATACGGCAGTTCACGACGAAAATCATAAGTGTTTTGATTGAATTATTAACTCACTAATCCAATCGTTTTTTTTTTCAAGGACTAATGATAATACTTTATTATGATAAAGTTTTTTCTCTGGTGCCACTTGCAATGCATTAGTGAGTTTTAGAATTCAGGTAGAAAATCATAGCAAGAAATGGATATTATCAATAAGCTCCTACCACTTCATCTTCATGTATCTCTGAGCGTCTCCTTCGTAGTATAAGTTAAAGTGTAACAATGTAAAGGTATTTGAGTATATTGGTAATTGAATGAGATAGAAATCAGTGAAATAATTTGACAGTATAAAGCTACGACTATGTTAATTAGTTAATATATATAATGTATAAGGAGTAGAATAATTCTAAAATTGCCAACGAGCTGAATGAAGGGTGATTAGGTCGAGGATTTAGTAATAAATGTTGGTTTTCGTGCTGATAAAACCACTCTCATGAAAAAACTGAAACAAATTTCCGTATTAAGCTGTGGAATAAATCTGGAATGTCGAATGTCGATGAAAATAAGTTCTACTGAAGCCATACGTATTAGTTGCCACAGCTGGCTTTCAATTCCTAAAATAAATATCTCGTGAGTGAAGAACATATCGCATTGATTACACATGAAATAATAATTCTGATTTGTTTAGCGAACCTTCAGGAACCTAAATAGCATATGAAAGTTCAGCGCCGATAATTGAAAATAAAAATACGATTTGCATTTGAAATTTTTTGCATCATTTTTTGGAAGTTAGCATTTAGCGAAGTAAAATTTAGCAATTAGGAAAAATAATTGCTTGTAGATTTTTTTTTCCGTACTTTGTTGTAAAAGATATTAAATCACTCAAGTAAACTTCATTATCTTAGCCTTTTAACTTTTAACTCAGTCCTGGAAGTAAAGCAAAAGCAATAGTAGTAGCAGGAGGCAATTAAGTTAAGTCAAATAAATGAAAGTTATTCAAGAAATCAAGTAAATAAAGTAATTAAGTTAAATCAAAAGAAAGAGGTAATATACAAAGTTCTAAGGATGATATGATTAACAGAGAGAGAGAGAGAGGGCGAAAGAGAAATGCGTGATAAGGGGTGGAATGATTTGTTGTAAAACGTAAGTTTACTGGAGCATCGAAAAGCAGAAGATATGTGATATGAGAAAAAGTGAGAGGAGAGAGAAACATCGACACTGTAACTGGGATTCTAAAGTATCCTTAATTGAGTAGAAGCACGCTGTACCGAAAGAAGTATTAGTGAAATAAAAAAATAACGACACAAATGTTTGGAATCAATTCCCACAGTTATTTGTCTTTAGCTGTCATACCAAAGTTGTTGTCCGAAAAGAGGCTTAGTGCAGCAAGGAGTGGAGTATTAATTGCATAAGCTACTTTTAATATAACAGTAGAGAATGAAATAAAACGTCGAGATGAGTTTGCGAGTAGCTTATTTTCTATGTTACGCCAAAATTCCTGCTCACTGTTGCGATTAGAGCAGGCGGCACATGACTCTGTTGAAACAGGTTTTAAATGTTAAGCGTGTCACTTGGTGGTGTCATTCGTCTTTCATTCGAATAAATTTGAACTGAATGCCTGCTCTATTTTCACTTCCATGCTACTTTTTGTTACGGAAAGCAATTGATAACAGAATGCTAATTTGGTGTATTCCAATTTGGCCATCTTTTTTTGTTTTTCATCCCTTTTTGGTTTTATTTTGGTTAAAAAAGCCCTCTACACAATCATTATTCCATATTTGTTCATTAATTTCCACAAGATGTTTGACTATGTGGCTCACTGACAAGCAAAAAACCTCAGGTCTTACAGTTCCGCGTGGCATCCTCACTTGACTTCAGTTTTATCCAGGGAAGTTTGAAATCCTCACCGCGAGCAGTTGATAATCATTTCTTTTAGTTCAGGGATGTGTTCCGACTTCACTGCAGAGTTCTTTTAACGGCTTTTTGCATCGGAATATCTATCACAAGCAGCTAATCCGGTTTTTTTTACTTGACGATTGTTGTGCTCTTATGCAATGTCTCTTTCATTAGATTTACCAAACTTAGCGTTTCAATATTTTGCCCCATAACTAAATGCACTAAAGAGTAACGCCCCACAGTCTGAGCTTCATCACAAACTAATTAGTGACCTCAGCCCCCACAGCAAGTAATTCCGAACACTTGTAATAATGAAATGTGAACGCTGCTTCTTTACCGAGAGAACCTACGATACTTTATTTCTTTCGTCAATTTGAAATTTGACATTATGCTGTTGCCACTTACTCTGCAAACTAAATTTTTGCAGATAACAGTGATGAAATTCGCAAATGGAAGTGAAGAGCTGCAAATGCATACTCTTCAGGGTGCAAAAAAACATGTGGAAGAGGCAACTGAACAATCGGTTAGTGAACCAATCATTTACTATAATCACGAGCCACGTCCACGGTTAGTCTCTGGCAACAAGTCATATTTGGACTGGTTTGAGCTTATTCAATTATCCATCAAGTCTTAGGTTATACTGTTTCGTTTCAGTACTCGATTGTCGTCTTCTGTTCCGATCAAATTTTTCTAACTCTTAAAAATCTTAAGAAAATTTCCTTCCAGAAGTAGTTCATCCGAACAGATGCAGTACATCTTACTCCAACAATCACAACAATTATTTAACTCTAAAACGGTTACTTTCCTGCAGCTGTTCAAGATTTTTAGGGAAAGTTATTTGATAAAATTTCCAGGTATTGTCCATTGTTCTCTGCCGCTCTCTTATACATTTATTTTTTGTGACTCCATTATTGGAAGCTATGTCAATACGTAATCTCTTGTACGTCTGCCGAGTACTCAAATATCATATGCATGCGGAAGTAATCGGTAATGTAAATAATGAGTAATGAATACATTTAGGCATGCTTGTCAGGAAAGGGCGACTGCAAGGATAATGCCCAATCATTTGTCACTGGAAATGAAGGTCCATCCGTGGTCGTCAAAGCCATAGTTTGTGTTATCGCCTTTATTATTATGGCTATTTGCTTGTGTTTTCTTTTCTTATAAACTATATGTTTATCCTCTATTTACTTCTCTGTCGACCATTTCCAGTTACAAAGCCAACTATATTATGTAAAGCACACTACTTCAAGTGACACTTGCTATGGCGCAATATTGCTCCACTTTTTCATGAATAACAAATAACATTTCTCATTGGTCGAACAAAATTTGGTAGTCATCAAACGTAGTTCTTCAATTCCTAGTAATTGGAATTAAAGGCATTAAGTGCTGTTAAAGGTATTCGAGATACGTGTTAAAGCTAAGCATAAAACTGATAGTAAGAAAAATTTGCATAATACTGCTTTGTGAAAGCAGTATTGTGCAAACTTCGCTTTGTGAAAAGTTATCAAGAAGCTTCAAAAAAAGCTATATGAACAGGATTTTAGACAGTGTGCTATATGCTGATCAGTGTAGTGAATCTGTATCAAGTCCTTCGCAAACTCGGAACAGCGATCCAGAAACATTTGTTGTATGCTGCTACTAGTATTGCAACCATCAACACAATGCTCAGTTCACGGGTTCATTCATAGAACATACAGCGTAATAAGAATTGAAAAATGATTTGTTTTTTTTTTATTAAAATGATTGTTCCAATAGGTGCAATTTTTAAAAACAACGAAAAGCACGATAAAGATACTGACAATAGGCATGACAATTGTTATTTGAAAAAAATTTTTTGAAATAAATCTAAAAGTTAAAGTTAATTGAAACGGCACGAAAATGCAACCCAGTAGACTATGATTGGTTAGCGACTAAAGTGGAGAGCGACTGTAGCCTGAATCGAGCATGGACATTGTTGGTTTGATGCCTTCTTTGTTTCCCAAGTAAATCAATTCCATTACGACCAGTGAAATGATGAAAAAAATGAATCCGGAAAGAAACACAGTGATATCATGTGTTAGATATGGATGTATGGTTAAGAAAAGTTCCAACTGTTTAGTCGTCCATACACTTTCTACCCAAGTTGAATAAACTCCTGAATGCATATCGTACCCTGAAATTTTAAATCTTACTAAATTGGAAAAAAGTTTTGCATGGATAAAAAATCATCAATAGTGCAAGAAAACTGGCACTTTGAGTGCAGATAACAGGAAATAAATTAAAGATAACAAAGGCCCACAGAGTAAAACTGTCCTGTTGGAAGAATAAAAATTTCTACAAAAAATACCATCTAATTTGAAGGCCGGAGATTCTGCAGCTGTTGTATACAGCGAATTACGATAACATGTAAACTTTTCATCTTCTGGATCAAACTGCCATGTATAACGATAAATCTACAAGATGTTTTCCTCTCGAAAAACTGCTTACTATTTATTAGTACTTAAAGAAATACAACTGCTTCCAACAAATTTTATCACAATTTTATAAACTGGAAGAAGAGGTGTATGAATGAATACCCCTGAATGTAAAGGTAGCTCTCTCTATCAATTATGCATGAGAATCATTATGTACACATGAAATGTGAAGATCAAATGCTGCTCTACATGTGATGACACCTCTCACTATTCTTCTTTCATATTAAACACTTCAAGTTTTTCAAAAAGTACTCTAAATTGGAAAGTAATCATTGGCAATATGTTTTTAAGTCGTAAAAAATTCTGAAAAACAAGAAAATAAAAATTGTATGGAAAAACCATTCTGCTACCTTGTAATGTTTATTTAAATCCTCACATTGACCACGATCAGGAACATTAACGGCATTCTTAGACCCAAGAACATTAACAATTAACATAGTCATCAGAACACGAATTAAAGAGTAGTTGTTTTTCCCTACCGATATATATGTTTCTTTCGCTGCAAAATTTGATAACGAAACATCTTTTTAAAAGTATTTTTCAAATAGTTTCAAAAATTTAGCCGATGAAACCATAATTTTCAGGCTGGATTTATATTTGTAAATATCCATTATATAAAATAATAAAGTCGAAATGGATACAAACATCAGGTAAAAAATATTAATCTGAACTAACATTGATGTTCGAATCGATTGTCGCCTTTCGTGATACTTTTGAAGAAGTTACAAGTATGCCAATCAGGATATTTCAAGAAACAATCCAGAAGAACAGATACCTGTAATAAAGCACATATTAAAAGCACCATGATCTATCATATGGAAAAACTCTATAAATATCATGAGCAATCTTTGCTTACATATAACTCGTCTATATCACACTGACTGAATAAATCAGTTTCTGTTTCATTACCACCAGTGAGGAATCCTGCTACAGCTCCAATAATAGCACTTGCAGCAGCAACAACTTGATTTTTCAGTTTAGCAGTTCCATTTCTGAATATATTTTGGTCTTCCAGCGAATTTATTCGGCTGCAAATGTATCCTTATTGGTAGAGCGCCAGATTTTTTTTGTCTTTTTTTATTTTAAATCGACTAATTCTGCTTTCACAGTTGTTAAAAAAGAACATTTTTATTAGGTAACTAAACAACTCATTTAACTAACTTGTAAATATACTGATGACCAAAGGGCCGGAGAATGAAACCAGCTATGTCACGTTTTCCCTTCAAAAATGATTGATAAGAAGAAGGTGGTAGCGGATCCTTCCTCTCGATGCTTATTTTACTACCTCTTTTATTTCGATCATTTCTGGACTGCTCTTGCTTAAGAGACGACCAGGCTGCATCTAGCAAAATTTGCATCTAAAATTGTACAGTAACATTTATCCAGCTATATAAAAATATAGAATTGTATAATTCTCGAAGTTATAGAATTCATCTCATATTACCAAATTATTACAGAACCATAGCTTAACTTAGGAGAACCCTAATCTGACTCTACCTATCAGCTGTAAAATAGCATAAGAAATAAGTTATGAGTTTTGCACACATCAATAAATCATATTATCCAAAGAATTTACTGCTCAACACACTTTCAGTTTGCTTCCAGGAGTATCGTAAACCGTCGAATCGATGTAAGCAGAAAATGTTGGTTCTGAACCATCAAGATGTTGCACCTGCAAAGTAATGGTAACTGGAAGTAATAAAATGTTAGTTAAATTTTATTGCTCAAGTATTTTCCATCCTTATCTTTATTGAATTTTACAAAGGTAACAATGGTTCGTTGAAATGTTGCTACTCAGTCTTATTATAACAGCCCTCTCCTACTACGCTTATGATTTCCATGATTACCTCAATAAAACTGTCGATGTCTGTTAGTCGGATATCTAGAGGAAATTTGCCTTTTATGATGTCATCAACTGTGGCACTACTTCCAATATAACCCAGTGATTCCTGAAATTATTTGTTTAAATTAAAATATCTTTTGCGCTCTAAGACAACAATGTGATGGTTTGGCATATTAATAAAGAATAAAGTCTTAGTTACATTCAAACATGAATCTATTATTACACTAGTTTAATTTAACAAATGATACTGTAAGCATCTGCGATTGCGAATTCATGAACATACACCGTGAAAGAAGGCAAAAATAATGGCTCGCCCATTGCGTTCTGCCACAGCTTCAAAATCACTGGAATGATTTGCAATCGTTTTGGCAACTGCCAGAAGGCTAATAAGTGATGTGAGAGTAGATACCTCACCAACTGCTGCCTCTGTGAACGAACTGAAGGAATCCATCTACAACATTCTCAAACACTGCCTATGTAGTCAATTCGATTTTTATTATTGTTCAAAATTTTTCTTCCAACAACCATCACATAAAACGAAAGAAAGTAAAATATGTAAAATTATACTCTGGCAGAGAGGACCAAGATTTTGGGTTTGGACTTCTGCATAAATGCCGGAACCGTTGCGAACAAATTTTTGTCTCCCAATGGATCACATAAAGGGATGCTGAAATTAAACAATGCGACCTGTAGCCTATACAAGTTTCAAGTAACAAAATCAAAATGCTTTTCTCAGTACTAACGATGAATCCGAAAAGCCATAAAATAGCTTCTGGCGTTGAAGACATATTTGAGCATTGCCTGCTGCTCGCATGAAATGTTTCATACGCCCTGAACAAAGTACAGTTCCTTTCAAATTCCTCTTGTTGAATGCTTCATAGCACTGCAATAACACTTTTTTAGATAATGTATGCAAGATACATTGAAATCCATGAAATCTACGAGCGCATGACTCAGCAATATTAGTGATAACCCAAGTTCATTTTAAAACGGATGGTAAATATGTATCGCAGCAAAGCCACTTACAAAGTTTCTGATAATGTCGATTTCAGTAAGATTTTCAATAACAAAAATCGGTTTTTTCCAATTAATGAATCGAAAACCTGTCGGCAATAATGCACCACGCTTATTCCACCAATTTTCACACTTTCCATTGAGATTTGAAAAAAAAATAAAATTCGCAGACCGCTACGTCCTTATAGGCAAACTAACAAACTATTACTAAGTAGTTACTTCAATTGATAAATTATGAACTTAATGGAGAATATGAAATATCAAAAATCCTACCAAATTGTTCATTGGGGCAAAAGGCGTCCTCTGAAAATCCAATATTCAGCCGCTTCTGATCAGTGATTGCGGAGTCATTGCGTAAAAGTAACACACCACGTATCCTATCATCCTCCAATACTTTGATTATTCTCCTGCAACAGCAACAGTGTGTAGTTTTTATAAATATCATTCACTTCATTTCATGATAACATCAACTAAAAATCACAAAGTCTAATCTGAAACTTACTCATTTAGAAGGTATATGTCAAAAGCCGTAATAATGCGATTTACGAAATGAAGATCTGCTATAAGATTAATCAACTCATCAGCGTTATCTGCATAAACGATGACACCCTCGTTCCCTTCTTCTGCAGCTGAAACACCAACAAATATAAAGTTTCATAAGATATTCATTCTGATTATTTCCTAGAGCGCCCCTATATCTTCTTTTAAATGACATATGCACTTACAACCACATCCAATTTCATGTGTTCCATTCAACAATCGAAAGCAGCTATATCTTCCACCAATTAAACCTAGGTAGATCTGATCCGATAACCGCTCACCACAACTGATCGTCACTGAATGAATCTCTTTGAATTCATATTAGGATAGCTAACATACACCTATCTCTACTACAACGGTTCATACCACATAGCTTTAATTTCACCTTTCGGTAATCTACGAGTGATATTGAACCCTCTCTCACATTGACTACAGTAAATGAGTTTTTTTTTTTGTTCGAAACCTGACTGTGGGGACAAGGGAAGGAAGTTCAACACATTTGTGATTCTAGTAGTCTGTGTTCGAAAGAAAATCTCAACTTTTACGAAAATTAAATGTAAAAAGAAAACCAGCATACAGGAAACTACGAAGAATAAAAATCGATACCAGTGTTTCATATTAATTCCAACTGCATCGACTGCATTACCCTGGAATGCAACGTTACCGTAAATGGAGAAATAGAAAAGCAAAATACATAATGGCTGAAAAACAGAGCACAAATAGATCGCAGATACAAAACACTGCTAACCACACATCTGAGTCGAGAAACAAAGCAGAGGGTGCCGAAGTAGCTACTTAAAAATTTCCGATGTGAAAGATATGTTTAACCTTACAGATGTGTGTGGATTTAAATAGTGGAAATGATGGAAATTTGATGTATTCAACCTATAAAAAATTGTTACCAGAATAACAGGAGTTAGAATATTTGATAGAATGTTCAAGAAGTATTTCAGGTTAATAAGGACATCACCAGGAAGTCAAACCAAATAGTTCAGCTTTAATCTCTTTTAAATAAGTAGATAAAGTGATGCAGCGAACCGAAAGAGAACATATTGTGAAATTCACATCCCATCTTTAGAGGCGTATATTCGTTCGTCCCATTCATGGGAGCGTACTATCAGTGTTTTTTCTGAAACATTCTGATATCCTGAAGTGAACGGCGACAACATCGGATCGAATGATAAAGTTGATTGGTTTGAAGTAGCAAAGGTATTGTGGATTCGTTTTACTATGCAAATCTTACATGACAGGAATCAGACGCAATGACAAAATTCAAAATAAAAGTACAAGAAGAAACATGCATCATCTTTAAACTATGCAGTAGATGATTTGATCGTTATGCCTTTTTCTATTTGGCGCAATGTCAAGCTATCTTCTTTCGGAATACACGTATTTATTTGGTTATGTGTTGTAGGTTACCCAACCAGAATAAAAGTTGTGCGTGTCTTCATTCCTGACGTACATTCCCCTTTTTATCTGCCAATAAATGATCACATCACATTCTCCATCATCAAGCCAGCCAAGATGTGCGACGTAATATTTGCTTTGAGATGTGTTTATAGTTGGGAATGTTCATTGGTTTCACAGCATCACGGAAACCATTCCGTTAGGATTATAAGTGCAAGCTTTGTTCTTCGTGTGTTATAAACATTGTTTGCCCATACTATCGTGAAACACTGAAAAAGCTTGGCCCATTTGATAATGATATTTCAATCTGAATTTTAGTTTCCTTTCAATTTTTCTGTTCCTTTTCAATTCTTGCTTTCCTTCTTTTACATTTCGCATGAATAGGGGTCAGATGGGAGATCGTAGGAAGTGTCAACGCGTCAACATGAATTCAATTTAAAGTATATTTCAGCGGTCTATTTCAATTTTACAATTTGATATATATTCCAAATTTCCACTTGTATGATTGGTGAGCCTTACCGGAACAGTACTATCATCATTTATGACTTCTTGTGTAGATTACGTGATGTTTGCATTATTCGAGTTAAGACGGCTTAAATCCACCTTTTTTCAGTGAAATGAGCAGAGTTAGTTGGAGATTAAAATAATAATAGTAATAATAATAAGGCAGAGTTCAACAAGAAATCAACCAGTCATTGCTATCCACTAATCAATCATACATACATTACTATCGCAGAGCGGAAGCTGATATTCGACAAACATTGCATATGCTTGCTTGCATTCCAAACAGACAAAATATATATAAGGGAGGTGGAAATGTGCAGTAGGAAGTAGTGAAGGCAAACCTCTGATTATGAGCAAAAGTTGAAGGAAAAATGATAGCTTAAAGTAAATGAAAGGGAAAGAATGGCAGACCTGTTGTGAACGTTTGGGGTTGAGAAATTTGTATTGTTTGAAGGTCCACAACAAGTTATACTTTGTAAAGGTTTTATTGGGAATTGATTTCGTTTCAGTAGCAGAAGAGTAAGTGACGGTATAATATTTGAAGAATAAAGTTACTTAGCAGTACAAAATGGTT
>JABVXW010000720.1:2500-12281 GCA_013365375.1 Litomosoides brasiliensis | reverse complement strand
AAAACATGGTATTTAATTTTGCTACATATAAGAGGTTAAAGTTCAATACTTTACTACAGTTATATATTACAGACTGTTATCTGCTGAGAGAATATAAATATATCAAAGATGAGATGAGAAGGGTTAGGATTATTCGTCTGAAGAGAAATAGTAAAATTGAGAAATTATTTAGTTCTTTTCTTTATTTCATAATAATATAAAAGTATTCTTTCAAAACTGTCGATAAATTATCACAATTATTTTTTTTCATCTTTCCCAATAATATTAAAATTAAATGTTTCGGTATTTCAGTGGTATTTAAATTAAAAAACTGAAGTCGGTCTTTTAAGCAATGATTGATAAAATTGGTATATGAAAAATCATTCAAACGATGAAAAAGCTACTGAAATACAACAGTGATACATTGGCACTTTCCGGAGTACAGCAATACATACAACACTGTTATACAATAATACGTGAGATATGACGTTTACATGTTTCTTGGTTATCTTTTTTATTTACTTTTCACAATCCAAGTTACTGTATATTTGGAGGAAAAATGGTACCAAAGAATGCAAGCGAGAAAATAACAAAGCAAATTATTGCGCCAATAATTGCACCAGTAATCAAAATCATTAAATTCCTTTGTCCTGAAATTAGCATATTTGTTTATGCAGGAAGTTATAAAAGAATGTAGAATTTTTCAAGGTTCGATTTTTATTTAAAATTATCGCTGAAACTGCTAATCTAAAATATCATCTGAAATTTAGTGATGCAATAATCTCTCATTTCTACCTCTTTCATCACATAAAATAATTACAGTTACACTGAGTCACAACTTTGATAACATTTTTGATTGGCAACGAAACGACTATGGTAGTTGTCCAAATGTTCATTTTCCTTTTCGTGTGAACACCTGTACTTCACAATCATCGGATGACATTGCTCACGTTCCAGGTAGCGCTTTTTCTCAAAATACATCATACAGCTGGAAATTAATTTTAAAATAGCAAAAAAAATTCTTTTTTAATAGTAAAATTTATGAATTTCGATTAATGCTGTATCAATGGATGATTTCTCAGATTGTTACTGTTAAAATTAACCTTTCCTGAAAAGTAACTGAGGTAAACTTTGGAAGTGAAAGAGATAGAGCAAAAGAAGAAAGATATGGAAAAGCTATCCAACCTCTATTTTCATCAACTAAACTAAGAAAATTTCTAAAGCATTGTTGAAATTCACCTGTACACAACAGTTACTTGCCATAAGTGCATTATCGATAAAGTAAGGAATAAAACAACAGATGTGATAACAAATATTACAATAAATGTATCGCTAAGTCGTGTTTTTATACAATATTCTGTAAGAAAAATTTTAATTTGCTAATTCAATTTTCGATGTTGTTGCTATCATAGAGATCTTTGACATTTCTGAAAATTGAAGGATTTATTGAGAAATGTAATTTAAAATTATCAAAATTTCATCTATCTAAGTGATAGCATATTGTTTGATTTAGCTTAATGATAAGCGCGATAAACTTATAATTCATTTACTTATTTTATTGGCATTTCAAGGTCATATGCATTATAACAGTACGATTTTTTGATTCCAATTCATTCAATACACTTACCGACAATTTGCCTAAAAGTTCCATAACTGGCAGCCGTAAAGGTGATTATTAGAAGTACGACCACAATACAAAGTATTATATGAACACTCTAAAATTAGTGAAATTATGCGAAACGTAAAGCAAAGAAATTATTGAAGCAAATATTTTACCATTTCTTTTACCAAAATTATTTTGTAGAAACAAACCGATATGATTAAAAATGGATATAAGTATTTGTGTTTCTCCGTGCACAATGCATAAATACTTAGTGAAGCAATTACAAATGGTACCACAGACCAAAGTATAGCTAATTTTATCACAAATGTAAAAGTGATAACTGATAAGGCCACATAAATTAATAGAAATAATCTAGTACCAGTCTGAAAATAGTTCCATATAAGTATGAAATAATTCGCATCTGATCCGGAAAAGCAGTGAAGAAAGAGAATGAGGAAAATTTTTATTTCTTCTAATCAGTATAAATACAATGTAATTATAGATTTGAGCAAAATTTTGTTAGTAAAAAAATTAATGTTAAAAGAATTAATACATCTAAATTATATTTGGTCAGAGAGACTTTAAAATTTTTCATTGGATTTTTAAGTTGTAATTTATAATATTTATGTTAGGTAAAGATGAAAATGTTGAAAAACATTAATATTTACTTGTACATACTTAACTAAACAATTAAAGTATGATCATTAATCAACCTAAGGAAACAAATAAATCAATTATTTTAAATTTTCGATTGCAAAAATATAGTGTATTGTAATGCATACCACAGAATGCATAAGACTGCAGCAACAACGATACTGCGACAATTGCGCCGACACACTGGTAAATCGAATTTGATGTTTCATACAATGACTCTTTTCATCAAATACATGCTCAACTTGTTTGTATTCAGCTGCATCATCGCTTTGTGGATTAACTGATAAAAACAAAATAAAATAATGCGATAAGAATTTGAACAAAATAATTTCCTTATTAAAAAAATAAAACAATTATTACAAGAATTTCAAAAACATCTCATTTATCTAAATTTAAAAACTTAATTCAAAACTTTAATAAAAGTAATTGCATTTATTTTACAAAAGCAATATTGTTTCGAAGGTATTTTCCTTCATCTGTTCATTTTTTGGGTGAGAATTTCAAATAGCTAATTTACTTATTAGAAATAAAATGATAAGTAATAAATTTTTAAAAAGAAATTCAATAAGTGCACCGTAGCATACCAATAAAATTGACCTTCGAAAATCTCTCAGGTCTTTGCTGATGTGTTGTTGATGATGGTAAGGGTGAACATTCAACTAACGCTTGAGCACGTTCCAAATAATTAACCATCACAATTCATCAATTATTACCTGAGCATATTCCAATTAAATTCTTTTTTTTTGCCTTCTTAAATAATGCCTGAAATTATCACACAAATTATTGTACTTTCGAAAAAAAAAGATCATTATTTATAACTTTTTTTAAAAAAAAACAAATTTTTTTCTTTTCCAATGCTCTGATAATATCATTTATTATGTTGGATGATAGAATAAGTTGATAATTTCCATAATTCATTTAAAGTGGAAGAAAAGAAGCGAATGAATAAATGCTAAATTAGCATTTATTCATTTGCTAATGCTAAAAATTCATTGATGAAAAGCTTGTTTATTTATTGATTTATATATATATATATATATATATATTTTATTTATTTATTTGTTTGTTTATTTATTTTGTTTATATCTATTTTTTTATATATTTTCATTGTTATAATTTCTTTGTAATTT
The DNA here is from genome assembly GCA_013365375.1 of Litomosoides brasiliensis. Classification (NCBI taxonomy): domain Eukaryota; kingdom Metazoa; phylum Nematoda; class Chromadorea; order Rhabditida; family Onchocercidae; genus Litomosoides; species Litomosoides brasiliensis. The sequence goes on along the minus strand of JABVXW010000720.1, from coordinate 8,915 downwards.
TTTTATTTTAAAGAAATATGAAAATGTTTAAGAACAGGAAAAATTTAGCATGAAAAGATATAAGACAACTTCGATATGGATCGATTACACTTTAACTTTTCGTTTGCAATAACTTCTTCTGTCCGGAAGTGGTTTTGAAGGAAAGAAAAAAAAACAAGAAGAAGCAGAAAAGACAGGACACGAAGAGCATGCTGAAGTAGGAATGAAAAAACGAAAGACTGAAGTAAATAATATTCGTATCACATCATTCATATTTTACAAAAAAAATATAAGAAAATTATAAATGTAATAGATATGATAAAGTTATTTATGCTGAAAATTTTCCATAATATTTCTCATTTTCGAAATTTTTGCTTCTTTTGTTTTTAAAATTTATTAGCACAATAACAACAATGAAAATTAGAGGGCGAAAAAAAAGCAAATCGAAAAAAAAAACAAACGAAGCAGGAATAGTAGAATGCTAATAAGCTTTAAGAAAAGCCTTCATTTTAATTGAATGAAGATAGAATTTTTCTGAAAATAGCCAAAAAAAAATAAAAATAGAAAAAAAATTCCGTTAGTGATTGAAATGTGTGTGAAACACAAAACATATATATATACATACATCTTCGTATATTCATACAACATACATGTATGTAGAAATGTAGTATATATATATATATATATATATATATATATATATATATATGTACACACACACACACACACACACACACACACACACACACACACAAATATATATATATTCTTTTTTCCGTCCTGTTGGAAGACGGGTGAAGCAAATTTCCCAAAGGAATGATGTATTTGACTTTGGCCACTACTTCGGTATCTTCTGTCAACGGATAATTTTAAATTTATATTTTCTCTGTCACACATCCAAAAACAAAAAAAAATTCATCTTCTTGTTTATGCGTTGTTAAAATGAAATTTTAATGTTTTTTTCTTCTATGAAAAGAACTTCAAGCATTCATTACTATCTTCTTATACTTTTTTATAAAAAATATACTAAAATATACTTTCTTTATACTTTTTATACTTTTTTTCTATACTTTTACACTTTTTATTATACTTTTTTTGAATTATACTTTTTTTTTGAAGTGAAGAAGAAAAACATCCTACACTTTAATGAAATGGATTTATTCTCATTATGCAAAGAAATCAAAAATGCATATGTTTTTTGATTGTAAAATTTTTTGAAAGTGAGAATTTTTTTTTATTTATGCACGAAATTTTAGGAAATTATTATTTTACTAAATTTTGAATGAATATGAATGCAATTAAAAATGACCGGTACTATCACCATCATTAATTCGTCCATTTTATTTATAGATTATTTGGAACGAAAAAAAACAATGCTTAATTTTGCAAATCATTTCTGATTAACATTTACTATCTCGCCGATTAACAGATATGACAAGTGCAGTAACGGATGATTCAGTTTGTTCTAAAATTATTACACTCATCATTTTTGACGTGCATAATGATTTACAAATAAATTAATTTTTTTTTTAAAAAAAAAGGAGGAACATTGATTTATTATACATCGTGGAATGCAAATGAGTAAAGTTAATGAAATACTCGAGAAACTTTAAAAAGTGAAAAGAAAATTGGTATGAAAAAAAAAGAAGAGACAAACACCGATAGGCAATAAACTAACAAGTACAGCATATGCATTTGCAGTATAAAGCACTGACACATTTAGCATCTCAAAATCTATTATGCTAGCAAAAAAAGACTGATATCAGCTGGAAGCAAATGATTTCACAATCTCAAATGCTTTTTCTCACATCGTTATCAGTGGTTTATCAGAGTAAACACTGAAACTCAGTAACTAACAAGTTATGAGCTTAAGAGTATATAAAAAGTGACAAAAATAAACCTAAGATTGTTGGATAAATCGATTACTAAGTTAGACATTGATTTCACAGTCGATGCCTGTATCAATTAGAATCGTTCGTTTGCTCCAATAACATGAATCCTATCCATGTTTATCAGGATTACACAAACTCAGAAACATTTCCTATACTTTGTTAGACTTTTAAATTAATTTTTTTTCATGAAATTACCATAATCAGTGATGAACTAAGTGGTAATAAGTCGGTTGATGATAGATTCAATACAGACGAAATGTGGTAAAAAGCAAAATTTCGTAGCTTAATTGGTTCAACTTTTAAAGTGTTTGTTTTCCGATCTGTAATCGGAAATTGCCACAGTAAATTTGGCTTCTGCTAGCAAACAAAAATTATTTTTGGATTTTATCATTTTTCGGATATAACGATCCAGTCTCAATTCAACTCAATACACTAAGTTCTCAAATCATTCAAGTCGTTGTCAAAAATTACAATCCAATTAAGAAGCAGTTCCGTTTAAGCAGATGAAATAAAAAGAAAAATATCTTATCAACTTGTTGACTGTTAGTCAGTTCAACAAGCACCCAGTTATTTCGTATTATAAATTTGTATGAAATGTTAAACGGTAATACAACGATCAATGTTGAATTTATCACCAAATTCTTGTGTAATTAAAAGGAAATCAATTTCAATAATTGTTATCGTTTGATCATCCGACAACTGTCTCCCATTTCTTTTGCAGCTTGCTACATTCATCATGCATTCTTTTATATTCACTCAAACGTGTTGTTGCTTATAAGAACACGCTTGAATTCGATTTCTATTTAACGTCATTTTCTTACAAACAAAAGAATGCAAACAAAAACCACAAACTCATGAATTTAGAACATTTAAGACCGTATTTTAATATGAAATAGCCAACACTGCTAGTGCAACAGTTTTATTTACTTTTATACCAACCAAATAAAACAAAAAATGCTATGAGAAATTCCTCAACTTTCAAATTCTAAAATTATATATACAAGTTGCAAATTTCACAAAAGTCACTTCAATCAATTTTAAGGTATGTTAATAAAAGTAATAATGATACTGTCCACCATTGGTCCGTCAAATTGTCTCTTCTTCCCGCTAAACACTTTTTTCTAAATCTGCCTTCAATGTCTTGTCCGTTTCTTTCTCATTCAATGAGTTCACATAATCTAGGACTGAGATTCCGGAAATGTCATGAGCCCACTCCTGTTCGTTTACTGTAAAACATTCAGTAGCATCGCGAAATAAAAAATCGTAAAGTTTAAATTTGAGAGGGAACACTAAAACTGGGCAGAACAGAATCAAACGATAAAAACTGTAAACAGATATGAGAAGTAAAATTTAAAAAAAAACCATTTACCTGTACCAAATAACTGAAAAACTGCACCGGTCAATGTTAGTACACATATCATAATTATAAAGACAGTCTGCCATTCTGACATCACACTCTAAAATTACGAGTAAAAAGTGTTTGAAAGTAAACAACTAACCCGTCCGATTTACGCACAGTGACTCAATGCCTTCTCGACATTAATGGCATAAACTTTTATATGCTCTTTGAAATATTAATGTTCGTCTACATTTAACATACTAACTACCTTATTCGACCTATACAGACCGCACCTTCGCCTTGAAATGCGTACTACAGTGGGTTTAAAAATGCAAGTATTTTAAATATTTTCCACTGGCGTGTACTGAGCCTGACTGAAAGATATATCGTAAAGTAGGAAAAACCTTTGCGGTGATCATTCCAATGATATAAGGTGAAGTGATGGAACCAACTGTTCCCCAAAGTCTACAGAATGAAGCCACTGATGATGTGTATTTCGGAGCAATGCATACGATACTGCAAACATTCGCTTTAATTATTGGTCTTAACGGCGTTAACTTCATTAAAATCTGAACTGCGAAGTAGTGATTACTGTTTAAGTCCGATTTTTTTAAATTTTACTAACCTATCAAAAGAAATTCAAATAGTGTTGCCTTCATAGTGTTTTTAAACAATATCTAAAGAATTTTATCATATGGTGGCTGAACTTTTAGAACGATGTAAAGAAAACCTGGTATTATATCCTGGAACGAAACCAGACAGAATACCCATGGCTAAACAGATGAAAAATACTGCCTTATTCCGATGACCGCAGTCAAAGAATATTAGTGCAGTAAAGCAGCATGCTCCACCAAGTGATGCTGTAAGAGAGTTCTAAATTCATATGGACTCGCCATATATTTTCAACTCTTAGTTTATTAGAATCAAATTAAAAATGAAAACTACACTTCAGTTAACTTTATCTGAGCTACATGCCAAAAATACAAAAGTTACCGCATAAATTGCACATCTTTGTAACCTGATTTGGAGAAAACCCGACTTCCTTCGCTTTATCTGCGAGACCCGCAAATACTAATTTGCTTACTAATTGACAAATGAAAGGCAGTGCCGAAAGTATACCGTTCTAAAACAATTTATATACTGCATAAACAGATTAAGGGGTTAATCAAAATTGTTTAACTTTTCAATGCAGGAGGATAGGCAGATGTTGAATACGACGTATGATAAGTACCCTAAAATGTATTCAAAAAGCGAGCCGTCAATTATTCTAAACGAACCTAGTGAATGAACCTACTTGATACAGAGTACTCTCAATTACTGTTACTGACATATGGCACATGGTGTTCTGGTCAAATTTTAAAGTATATGAGCTAATATAAATCTAAGCCAACATTATTTTCATAACTATTTGATTTAATTGGAAAAAAATTTGCATTCAAGATTTACCACTTTTGATGAGATAATGGATATTACTTACCGAAGTGAGATCCATACTAAGTACAGTGCGATAATAGAGAGGTAAATAAGTCACAGTACCAACAACTACGAATGACTGGCAAAATGAACTTAGTGCTGCAGACCAAACTGCAGTTGATGACAATATCTTTCTCCATGGAACATTCTGAAACATTCTGCTTAATATTAACGTGATAAAAATGAAACAAGGAGCAAACTAAATGTTATACCATGTATTTCCATAATTAAATTTGTTAAGATACTGACCACAGGAATTACGCGTTTCTGACCACGTCTGTGTGCAGAACCAGTAATATAAGTCAGTTCAGCATCTGTGATATATTTCACACGAGTTGGCACGTCTCTCACCACTAGAAACCATCCAAAACACAAACCAATACCTAATAAGCCTAAAAATTGTAGCTATGTGACTAAATTGGATTAGCATAAAAGTGGAACTTTGGGGTCTATAATTCCCTGAATTATAAACCAAAAATTTCGACCATACAACTAATAATTATATCCACTTAGGGAAGCACTCTTATATTTGGGTCGGAAGAGTTTTCAAAAAATACAACTCAGCAGCAGTTAAAATAATGTCGAAGAACAGCTCACCATAGAGATAAAACGCAGCCGGCCAACCACCAAAAAATGACATCTGGCAGAGTTCTGCTGTGACAAACATTGCAAAAATTATAGACAGCTGAAAGAATGTTTTAATTTAATTACTATTCATTCTATCCAAACAAATTTCAGGATATATAAATTTGTGTGTTCGATAAATTTCCACAACTATTGCATACAAATAACTGAAGAATAAGGAGTGTTTCGAAAATGGCACCTGATTACCAGTGGTTGCTAAAGCAACAGCCGTACTTTTTTCCGATAATGGAAACCAGCAAGCAATAAGTACATTCATGCACGGTGCCAGTACACCCTGACCACAACCCATCAGAAATCGTATGATAATTACGCCCGTAATACCAACTTCACGTGAAATACATGGTGTGGTCATTGAGCCAATAATATTAATAATTGCTCCACTTTGTATAGTGTTAGCCGGCCCTATCCAGTCGCATAGATAGCCTGAAATATTTCTAAAATAAATTGTCCCAAATAATCAACAGAGCTGCTAGGTCCTTCAATAGAGTATTTTCTTTGTAACAACACAACCGGTTACACATTCTTTCACTCATTTCTCCATTTCCAGACATGAAAATCTAAAAGTAAATTAGTGACACTAACTTCCTGGAAATACAACAAACAGACCACCAACGTAAAATGCAGCAAAAATCCATGCTTGCTCTTCACTTGTCCATATTAATTCACCATTCTGAAATGGATAATATCGAGAGGCAATGTAAAAACTAATAAGGATGAAATAAAATCCCCGTTCAGGGCAATTTAAAATAATGTTTTGCAAGTAAACGGAATATGCAACAAACTTACATAACTTCGTTTACGTTCAAATATTCTGACACATGAATTTGGCAAGACAGTGTAATTATGGCTCACTAGCGACTCTTCCGGTTTTTGAGCTAAAAAGGTTTCCGTAATTTTAAAATACTCAATGTGGCTTACACACGCTGTTAACTTCATTCATGCAGAACAATAAATTTTCCTATGAAAGTGTTGCAGTATGTATCGCCGTAATAGACAACCACCATAAAGAAAATAAACACTGTTAGATGTAGATGACGTCTGCAGCCAGCGTTTAGCTTACGTCAGCAGTAACAGTTTATACGAACCA
>JABVXW010000719.1:0-12354 GCA_013365375.1 Litomosoides brasiliensis | reverse complement strand
GTAATGAACGGAAGTTGCTGCAAGGAACAGGTCATCGATGCTTTCTGTATTTGTATGGATTCATTTCCTTGAATCTTTTTTTAGTTCAACAAAAAAAAAAAATAAAAGGAATAATATTCGCAATGTTCACATAATTGAATAATTCAAATCTGGTAAAATTAGTTTGGACATGTTTAAAACTACACCTAATGATTATGCGTAAATGCAAGTCATATTCATACACCTTCATATAAGAAGAATGAGTAATTCGAGAATGACGAGAATCCAATAAGTTGTTCGAATAATTCGAGGGTCCAAGTAAGCTTCTATAAACGGAGCTTAATCTCAATGTTTGCTACTTGTCGTTTTGATGAATTTTTCTTATGAGAAATTAATTAGTAATCGTTTTGTGGCTTTTGTTATATAGCAATTAAAATTTTAGAAATTTCAGCTAGTTGGTTTCATTCATTTGCCTACTGTATCATTGCGCAGATGAAAATTTGATTGGCTAAAAAAGACAAAATTGAAATTTCAATTTTTTATTCATGTTCTGAAATACGGACTAAAATCTCCATTCATTTCTTTCAAAAATAAATCATTCAAACTTTTCGATCTTACGTCTTCTATTTAAATTAATCATTACGAGAGTTAGAGAGGACTTAAGCAAGCTAATTGATTTTCATAATTGGATCCTCGTTGGTATAATTGCAATGCATTAAGAAAACATCGCCTTTAGATTATGAGTAACAAAAAAATCGTATGAGAATTTCCGATGAAAAGAAGAGCTTTCCGTGCCACTTGTTTCAGCTAAAATTCTTCCCAATATTTCATGCCCTATTTTGCCAAACCCTCCCAGTAACAGGTATAATACCACAAGTAATAACGAAATGACGCTATAAAATATTATACCATATCTTCTACATCAATTTTTATAAACTGATAAATAAATTACTGTTTTCTGATTAGTCCTTTTGACGAAGTCTTTCACCCAAAGAAATATCAAGATTTTGGTCACCTAATGATGTTAAAATAACAGAACAAGCAAAGCAAATGGATATTCTATTCATATGTAAGCTGTATTAATGACCAAATTTCATTCAGGTATTTTAATTTCGTTTGATGTGTGAACATTTTATTGTCTTCACTATCCACACAGTGTTCTGTTTTATCGTATGGGAGATCAACTAACACGTGAATGCTAGAGTTATCCATTTATCAGTCAGTTCTGTTCATCCTTTCAGGTACTGATCAATTCTACAGTAACCCAAATTTTCAGCTTGAACTCCAAAGAAACAGACTTGAAATGTTTTGGAATGTTATGAAATGCAATTCACCTCCAATAAACTTTATGATCACCTTGCAGATGAATTACAATTGATTAACAATATTACAAAACAATAAACTATGTCTTTACCCCTTAATTTGATTGAAAGTATCTAAAACGAACTGATGTTTTTTGGACCAAATTTGCCACAATAAATTTGAATAAGAGCTAGTCAAAAAAAAAGGTCATGTCCATTTTTGTTTGAATAAGTTGTGAAAAGAAAGTGTTATCGATTAACAACTTCTCCAAATCTTCTCAGTACGTTTATGATAAGCAAACTTGGGGAATATTTTGTTGCAATATAAATCCATAAATTACGTCTAATATTTGAGAGAAAAATTTGAAAAAAATCAATGTTTAAAATGTGCCAAACACTTAATAACCGAAAATTTCATTCACCCAGTAATCGAAAACTTCTCAAACTTATTTTTTAAGTGTTTTTAACCACCAAATTTTGTGATTCGAAAAACTAAAGTCTGACTTAACTAATTCTGGAAGAAGACATATGAAGTTTTGTTAAAATATCCGTGGATTTTCCAGTTTAAACTTCCGACGAATTGGCTGAAACTCACAGGAATCAATTTAAGATATCCTCGTACTTCTGATTCAGCGAACACATTTATCAGATCTCTCATTCCAATATATGAGGTAGTTAGTATCGAGTAAAGCTAAAGTTCGATGTAATCCACTGCTGACTTTACATCTGAGGAAAACAGATAAACAGACTATTAAGGCAAAAAAAACAGATTATTCACAGACATAGGCATTAAACCACGTAAAAATAATTCGTCTTATTCTCGTGAATAACATTACTTACAATGAATTATTAATGTGACACCACTAATCGTTCTCATAATAAAATGACAAAACATTACGTAAGCAACGCAATATATGTTTGCTGTATGTCTTTCAGTTCACTCACTCATTGTGCACTCCTCCAATTCATTTACCGAAGAATCCGTACAACCAATCGCAGAATCCAAGTTAATATTGTTAACTATGCATGTCCACCATTAAGATCTAACTTCTAGCTCTGGTCAGAATACGATTTCCTTCATCTATTCCAGGATCAATGAAACGGTCAAGAAATGACCAGTTAAACGATTTGATCAGGAAGCGGTCAGAAAATGTGCAGTTTTGGTTATTATTATTATTCATTACAGCAGAATTAATTGATGCGTTTTTTCACACCAAAATAAAGCAAAGATTACTTTGGGTCTCAAAAAAGATTACGTCATGATGATTGTGTCAGAAATTATTATAATCGACTACATCAGGCGAAAAAAATCAATTGTGTGGTTCCTTTTCCCATACGTATTTGTTGGTACTGGAAAAAGCGAGTTAAACAGGAAGGCATAATTGTAAATTTTATCTACATCTCTTTGTTAGTTAAGTCTAGCAAGGCTTGTAGAAAATGCTCATAACAGCCTCTCTGATTTTGCAGAATACTGGACAAATGAGTCAATTAGAAAATAAGTTAGAATACTGTTGAAATTAGGAAACAAATATCGATGTGCTACAGGAGCAGTACAATGAAGAATAGACGCGATGTGAAATTATGTCTCACTAAATATTCACAGAAAAACTCGAGAAACCAAAGAAAGAGATTATTCTTAAAGTGTTGGAGTTGAAAAATGCTATTTGATATTTTTACGGCCGAAAAACAATTAACAAGTGGTTGAAGTTATGCAAAGAAGCAGTACGAAGCAGTTGATGGTGCCACTGACGAAGTTGGAAATTAAGCATATTATCAGTAAAATGAGGCAGTAAAATGTAAAATGAAGAAAATAAGAGATATCGACAAAACAAAATTGATAATTCTGGTAAGCGACGATAGCTGTGAATTTATCTTTTTAATAGTAACTAAGTAGCGTTCTTTATGATTATGCTTTCCTGGCAATATTATACGGTTTGTTAGATATTTTTGAATGACTAATTTTTTAAGTAAAATGAAGCACTGAAAAATGCGTGCTTGTACGTCACACATATTTAATTTTTTATTCATGAAGTAGTTTCAGCGCAGCGTTTCACGATTGATTGTTGCCGGAAGAATATTTCCAACATCGATTATCAAATCCTATTTTATTCACTTGCAAGCATTCTGTTTGCCATTCCTCACTTTCATACTTCCTTTATCTTTTTCTCCACTCGAAAGAAAAATAGTTTGTAAAGGAAACTTTTTCAGAAGATTTCCAAATGCAACTGATGAATGAAGAAATTGTGAAAATTTCGGGACAGTATGAGTAGACGAGACATATGCGATAAAGAAAAGACAGGTTCGGGTGGGGTCAGTAGGTCTTTTTCTGAGGTTCCAACTTATATTTACTTAAGAAAGGTTCAGTTTGATAACGAAAAAGGGTTAAATTATCCTTGGGATGGGCAAATATGTTGCTAAAGTGAAATGTGACTCTGTGATTCATAGAAGTGGTAGTAGATTCGCCGACTAGAAAGAATTAAGAGGAAGGAAGAAGGATTGTTCAGAGCGATAAAGGAGGATATGAAAATAATATCTATGAATTGTGGAAGGATTGAGGGAAGGGAGTTGAGAAGGGTAAGTGTTGAATCGAAAAGATATCGACATTATTTGAGCAAATTTGGGGATGGAAAGGTAGTACCGTGCAAATACGGTCAGGAGGATGGGTAAGTTGTCGGTAAACAGAATCGAGCAGACCTGTTTGCATTTTCGGTTTACGATGAGTTCAGTACAAACAAGTTTACCAGTTGGTCAGTTGAGGTAATCGGTCAGTGCTACAAATACTTGACCGACAAGCCATTTTGGACGAAACAGTAGTGCTGTGTTGATTAAAGTGTGGTTAGCATACACACAAAGCTATTGCCCACCTTGCCAATCCATCTTAAGCAGTCGACGATGGGATGCGACGCAGTTCATTTTAGCCTACTGATTCTTATCATTATCAGTCTATTCTACGCGCTTTATGCGCAACAGTTAACTCCAATAATCGGTGGTAAATGTGATATTAACAGTGCAGACGTACCAATCGGTGGGAAAGAAACGCAGTTCTTCTTGAAATGCGAACAGAGCTTGCAGTAAGCAATTTTATTATTAGTAATGAAATTAATTCAGTAATTGTTTAGAATTAAAAATTAGTATCAAAGGCTGAGAGCCCGTTTCTATACAAAAGGCTGATAGGTAAGGGAGAAGATAACAAAATATTGTTTTTTTAAAACAACAATTATCAATCAAATTAGATATTCATACCTCAGACATTGAATAGTGATAAGAAGCTAATTTAAGCATCAAGTCTTGTCATTTGTCCAACATTAGATACATCGATTTTTCAAACTTTTCGTAGCATTCAGTTAATTTGAGCAAAGATATAATGATTGACATTTTTCTAAGTAATACAAGTAAAATTAATTTAGGTCAGAAAGCGGTAAAGGAGTTTGGGTAGTGAAAAGTCGTATTTTGTCAACTACACCAGCGATACCTCAAACAAGTTCTCCAACAGTTGTAGCTACTATACTATCAATCGATAAAGAGCAGCCGTCGCAACAACCCTACAAATCAGACAATGTTATCTGCGGTATTTTCAATGTTCTAAAATTTCAGTACTGATTTTTTTTTCGCACTTATCCATAATTACATGGGTCATGGCTATTGGATTAATAAGCTAATAAGAAATGCAATATATTAAAGTACAGCAGTCATTATGTTTCAAATTTTGCAGAAATGATTTCATCAATAATTTTATTCTTCAGTGGAAGATAAGAGCGCAAGAGGTGGCGATTTGTGCTCAGTGCCGTCGATATGCTTGCAGCAAGAACAGGGACAACTGTCATCAAATTATTTGCAGTGTGATCAGTCGTAAGCTATTTCCAGAACTTAGCAAAAACCCTGCTTATTGTTGAAAAAAAATGCACCTTCAGTTTGCAAAAGTCATTTATTGATTTTGAGCTACCTTAGTTCTTATTCCCGAGAATTCGTCATCCGATTAGTTCACTTTTTTCTTATCACTGGAGGTGAATGTTGAAGTACTGCGATACAAACAGCCGTATGATCAATTCAAAAATCAATATTTGGGAGAATTTCAATACTTTTTACAATGAGTTACAAAAAAGTTCAGAGCAGATTTCAAATAAAAAACTTTTATATAAATGATAATAACAACCATCTGCAACATATCAGCACCAAGCAGTGGATGAGGAAGTCCTGTTTGGATGGACGAATATTTAGTTTCGAGCATCAGGCCTGTATCCTTTCAAACGTAAGTGCGTTCAGGCAAAGTCGTCTCGGAACACGTAAGTTTGTATGAAATTGCTTTCTGAAATTAACAATCTTTGTTGCACATGTGATGACTCGTCCAAATTAATTAATTTCGATATTATTTTTCTCATTTTTTAACTTTAGCATATTTGCGCTTACATAGTTATCGGTTATCGTCTCCACTTCATTCAGTCACTAAAATCGATTCTCTAAAAGCAACGAAATTTTGTGGCAATCTCTCTATTTCACAATTATTGACTATTTCTAAAGAGATATAAATTAATAAAAAATTTTTAAACAAATAAATACATTCTGAAAAGGTATTATAAGATACACAACATTCATTCGAGAATCCAACACAGCGCGTATTCTTTTTACTGTGTGCCTTTTACAAGCAAATACAAGAGCCGATGAATAGAGTCAAAATTTCAAATGTTTATTTTAATTCTCTCACTAGTTAGTTTGTTAGCGAAAAACTATAACTTTTCTAAATATGTGTTGATAATATTCTTTGATAAAGGATATCGCGTTAGAAATTATCTCTCTGGGTTACCAGTGTTATCTGATTTAGCAGCAGTAAGTTCTCGAAACATATCCCTTAGCATTTATTACACTTAGTTTAAGTCACAGAATATTTTGGTAATGTAAAGGGAAGTCAGATGTTTGGAATTTGTTAGAATTCGTGGTAAATTATTACCGACACAATTATTGTCTTTACAAAGGCACAGACTCTGTTCACATGAACGGTGACAATGCTGGGATGCAGAATGTACGAATTGTATCTCTTCTTATCTATTCTATCATTTCGATTCAATGATTACTGGTGAGAAAGCATACCATAGCAGAGGGTTGCGGAGAGCATTCGGTGTGTTGAACTCAACAAATAACAATTACTTCACATTCCCGAAATTGTTGTTTGAACAATTTGGTCAAAAATAGGAAGTAAACCGGTTTTTGATAAATTTTTTTCATCTATTCAAGTGGAACTTGATGAAAGAACAAGCGCAAATATGTTGAATCTGTTGATCACGACGAGTATTGCATTGTAGTAGCTAAAGAAGAGCTTTTCGGTAAACGAAATGGGAAGTCAATCTGATCGTTAAGGAACGGAATCAAAGCAAAACGCAAAATTGAAATACCTTTTCAGGAAGTTGATATTAAGTTTATGAATATACAATAGTCTCTACTCGCTGTTTCCAACAACTGCTTCGTCAATTAGTATTTATTTTGCAAGACAATTTTGAGCAGGAAGACAAGTGGAGACTAGGGAATTAACTTTGAAAAAGTCTGATGAAATGACTTCAACCGATATATGGTCGAACAAGAAAGTTGCAATTCTTAAGATAGCTCTGCCTTTCTTGAAGCCATCCGATTAACAATTTGAAATCTAATTGCAGTCAGTTTGACGATGAATTATTTAAACGAGCAGATGCTTATCATGATTGAGAAAACGACTTAAAAAGAAAACTGCTGTTAATGATTGCATGAAGATGAGTTCTACTTTAACCCTCGAAAATCAATGAAGTGGAAAATGGAAATTTTTCGGAAGGATATGAGTGCAAAACAATGTATCTATTAGAGCAGACTTTCAGGAAAAATACATTTGTTTCAATCCAACGTAATTCATAGCGGGAAAGAGAAAGATTTTGTTTATTCAATTCAATCAAATATATCGCTTCTCGACCAAATAATTATCAACAACAACCTTCGACAACACAAACAATTCAGAAACCCAGAAGCTCTTAATTCACCAGCCGAGAACTCTTAATTTACAATATAATTTTGTGGTGACACAAATTGGACAATTCCTAAATTCGCAACAAAATATACTTGTCGAAGTTTACAAACCTGGAGTTTCGATAATTATTGGAATATTTTCGATGATTATAGTGATATACTAATAATCTGTTATTGCATTTTCTTTTCAAAAAGAAAACAATTCTTTTGCATCTTACAAAAATTTTCCGATTACTAGGGGAAGTTTAGTTTCTACTTTATAAGAGAACCATGCTTTCGTTCCATGTAAGACTGATATCGACGTAAGCATGATGTGCTCTGTAAGATTTATTATTAGGTTATGCCTGATTAAACCAAAACGGATGATAAGTTATGCAATTAATCTCTTGTCGCTGTATTACTATAATCAGTTAAAGACTTCTATTCGGGAAAAATTCTTATAGCATGCTTTAAAAAAAGTAATGCTACCGCTAATTAGCGACACAAAGGCGAATTACGGTGTTATCACGATTTTCAGATCATTATGCGCAAGTATCACCAAGTTCATTGAATGGTATTGCATGCACATTTATGCAGTGTTCTCAGAACAACCCGTGTTATCGAGGAACTTGCAATAACGGTTACTGCTGCACTTCATCCACTGGTAAATCCTTTCCTACTTAAAAAAGTAACTTCGCTCCCCTGAGATTCTAAAGCAAATGATTAATTTCTAGGATGTACTGAATATGTAAAGCTGAAATAAAAACTTTGATGAATTAAATATCATTCGATTTCTTTAAGTCTGAAAAATATGCGCTGTTTATACCTCAGATATTATTGAATTTTTAAGAACTTCCCAGATGTACAATTTAGAGCTAGAATATATTGAAAAAAAATTTTCTTAAGAAGACACTCAAAGTTCGTCATTCTAATGATATGATAAAGGTCGTGTTGGGAATGCAGAATGGCCATTCAGTGAAAGCTTGCGCAAATTATTAACAGAAATTCGTTTGCACAAAGTCTTCTGACAGAAACCCTTCACATAGGATATCGTTACCTAGGAGTTTCGCTTAATGAACTAGTAAGAGTGATATTGTCGATTATTACAAATTTTACTTGCTTCATGCAAATTAAAGGTGCCTACCATTCCTATGCCGCCCCACCACTATATCAGCAACAATCATTTCACACCAATCAATTCCCATTTGCAATGTCGAATCAGATGCAATCAGCGTACAATCCTATGGCTTTTCGTAAGCTTTTACTATTTTAGTTTAATGATGAAAAGGAAAATCACTTTTGTTGCAAAATTTATGACGAATTTTCTGTGCCTTTAAAATTTTAATATTCTTTCTAATTTGTCGAATATTTAAATTTAATGAAAAAGAAAGTTTAAATTTAATTGAAAAATTTCAATAGATGGATGCTCAAATGGTGGATCACCGGTTGGAACGTGCATTAATATGCGCTGCGCTCGTGGGTATCTTTGTTCACCTGGTAACATCTGCTGTCCGTCAAATGATTATGGGACAGTGATAAGCAGCACTGCTAATCCAATGAAGAATCCATTTCGTATGCTCAGCCATCTTTCTTTGTAATATACAACACTTAGGATGAATAAACATTGATTTCAACGTGAATCGAAATAAGATAGTTGAAAAACTGTTGTAAGATAAGAAGTAACTATCGGACAAGACATATACCACTTTAGTTCCAACCAAGCATTCGTGGATTCGGCTATTTGGTTTGATATTTTTCTGCAAACAATTTACATCAAATTTTTTTCCATTTCTTGGTGAGCTAACGGAAAAATATTAAATGTAAAAATTAATAGTGAAAATTTCAATTTTTTTATGGTTTGAAATGTGACGAAATTTTGCCTTCTATCTTTTCAATAGTTTTACTTTTTGACGAAAGAAAACTTCAGTTTGCGCAGACGGGACCCAAGCAGCGGGAGCTTGTATTCTCGGCCAGTGCGGTTCTTCATTTACATGTATAAACGGTATGATTCTATCATTTTGTTGATGATAAGTCCAGCTGACATGTCTCAGGACAGATATAATTTGACTTCTACTTTTCTTCTGCAGAATAACATTATTCTTAAGTTTGAATATGTACACCGTTGCAAAGAAAAAACGAATTTAATAGCGCTAAATGATTATATCATTAGAAAATATTAGCAATAATACTTAAACTTAATCCCACGCTACTACAGTTTGGTATTGTGAAGTGCGGACAAAAACCATTTCATACATATATCATCTTTTTTCTATCTGAACAGCGATAATTGCGGAATTAGTCAAATTAACTAAAATCAATATCTATGAAGCAATACTGAAGCTTGGAACGGTGCTAGACAGTTAGGTCACTACTATTGTTAGCTTGTTGACCAATCGCCAAATGGCTTAATGAGCTGTGCTTTACACTTTACATGCGGCGGATATTTTAAAAGTTGCACGGCACTTAATGAACTGACAAGGGATTAACAGCAAAATCATTGCTTCCTTCACCTTATTATCTCAATTTTAGGACTGTGTTGCAATATATCAAGTAATACACCTCGATGTCTCGATGGTTCACCATCTGCTGGTGCATGTATTCTTGGACAGTGCGGTGCAGGTTTTGTTTGTACCACCGGGAATTTGTGCTGCCTGACAAATACTATCCCTAATATCATCCCTGGTTCGTTGGATTTTAATTTTACATCTGAAAATTGTTGCAAACTTGCGGTATTATCAAATGCTTTAGTTAAATTTGGCAAGGTTTAGCTGGTTTTAACAACGAAATTATCAGCTTATTTTTTGTTTCCTTAGTTTTCAAAGATTAACCGCTTTAGGCACTTGTCCAAATAATGCTCCAGCGATCGGAACCTGCATCAATGGGTTATGCCCCACTGGTCATACATGTTTAAATGGTCAATGCTGTCCACATACTGGCAACACAACTTTTCGTTGCTCCAATCTTAACTATGCTCTTGGGCCTTGTGTTGCTGGTCAATGTCCAGATGGTGGTTTTCAATGCGATACGACAATAAATTCTTGCTGTCCACTAACGGACCCTGTTGGCCCGTGCATTGAACCAGGTTGTTTTCTAATGTAATATCTAATTTAAAGAAGGCAAGAATTCGATTTCAATAAAAATTTGCATAAAATCCTTTTTTCATAATACTATTATTAAGCAACTCGCACCATAGACAGCTTATTAAATTCTTAATTAAGCAACAATTAAGAGAAGCTTCAATTAGCAGCAGATTAAAAAAGGCTTCGTAGAACCGCACGCAACAAATCGCAAGTAGATATCAGTGTTCATTGATATGTAAACGTATTTACCGAAATCTAGATTTAATAGCCCTGCTGCCAATATTAATGGATTTTTGCAATCTCTGCTCTTAACACTTCCACATTTATTTGCATATTACAGGTGATCAATGTCCAGCTGGTAATAGATGTTTCAAAGAAGGTGCAACTCCACTATGCTTCAAGGAGTGCGGTGGTCGGGGAACGATATTTAGCTCTCCGGTAGATGGAGCTTGTCCAACAGGAACTGCTTTAATTTTCGGCTCTTGCTGTGCCTTAAGAGCACGGCTGTATAATCCGATACAAACATCATTCCTCTCCGAACGACATGCTAGTTACAATTCATGGCCTACTTCCTCTGGTAAAGTTCTTAAAATGAGTTTTACAAAGTCTTAATAACTTTAAGATACAACCCAACAAATTACCTTGTCCAAAACTTTACCAGAAAGCAAATTTTCAGGAATCAGATTATGTCCGGATCACACTGGACCTGTAAGTGCCTGTATAAATGGCCAATGTGGACACGGTTATCAGTGCTATAACAATGTTTGCTGTCTTCCTCAATATACCAATATGATACTTCCGGTCCTGTCAGGAAGTAAAATTCATTTGTGGTTACTGTATATCACTTTAAATCCCACATGTTTTAAAATTCACAGAAATTTAATTTTATTCGATTTTGTTCAGCACTTGTTGTCCGACGCGAATGTTTGAGAATGAAAAGAGGAGTTCGAGAAGGAATAATTGGTGCAATATCTTCCTATTTACAATAATCACTACAGAATTATATAATTTGAAATTAAGAATTAGTTATTAACCCGATATGCTTTTAATGTATAAGCTTCACTTACCTGCATTCCCTACAATTTCAATCCAATTTTACAACAACCTTTTGTGACATAGATTATTAAATGAAAGGACGAATCCGTTTTTCAACTTTTCATCGGTTTTTTTAATTAAAAAAAGATTAGAAGTGGGACAGTAATTGCAGCGCTAAGGCCAATAGGCGGCCCATGTGAGTTTACGCAACAGTGTATGAGTTTCATGGAAGGCTTATCAGTTTGTGAATTTGGCACATGCAGGTGTTTGCCAGGTGCTCAACTCAGCGGATTTGCTTGTGTTGGACGTTTCAGTTAGTTTTGCTTTTCTTTTTTTCTAATTCACCTCTCAAATTCATTCTCAGCAATTTAAATTTAATCCAGAATTTCCAACGATTTCCTTTTACGGGTAGTTCAGACCGTAAAAGATTTCTGACACTTTGGGAGATTCCTGACAGTTTCCACGCCATACAAAAATTCATGGTAATTTTAACAAATGGATCATTGAGAAATCATTCGAATTGGTGCATTGTCCATTTACCGTGCTTATTGTTTGCAGGTGTACTGCTGAACGATGCGGGACGGTCATCCAGAAATGGCACTTCAGTAGATGAACCTGATAAAATAGCAATGATAGTTGAGCCACAGTAAAATGTTTTTGTCAAGTGGTTTTCCGGTTGCAATTTTCAGGATTGCATAATTTTGTTTACAGCACATTTCAAGTCGTTCATTGCAGTTTCCAACATTCCTAGTTTTTTCAAAAATTATTTCTTAAAATGTATCATCCAATAGATATACGTGACATGGCCGGACTAGGTGTAAGTTAGTTGAATTCATTTCTTGAATAGCAATTTACTGAAAGCTTTTTGTTTAACTCGAATTTTGCATTAATATTTTGTTCTAATTTATTTGAAATAGAGTTGCCACGAGACATATATGTAAAATAAATAAATAAATAAATACATTATTTATATATTATATATATATATAATGTAT
>JABVXW010000718.1:0-12398 GCA_013365375.1 Litomosoides brasiliensis | reverse complement strand
TTTCATAACGCTAAGTGGATGGCCAAATCCTAATCTGGTTAGTCACATCCACATTTGCAAATAGATTGGGACTTAGGTTTTTGTGATCTCCTAATTTATGTTTGCATGGTTTAGTAGAGTTTTGCTCAGGAACAGAAAGAATTTGTTTATATGCATATGAGAAACGACGGTATGACGGAATGAAAAAAAACAGTATGAAAAAAAAACACTTCAAGAACATTTTCTTCGGGACAAATCAGTTTTACGTCTTGTAGGTGGAACTTACGTCTGACGTATCTTTAAAGATGCTGCTGTTTCCAGTGAGCCTTGACAGTTACAAACTGCTATTGCTTACTTTAGACATCTGTGATTTGAAGCAAACAAGAATGTATATTTAAAGTTTCATAGCTTCCACCAAGTTAAAACTCGTTATCATTATGTTCGATTAGGTCAAATTCAAGACTTTATGTAAATGAATTTCAGAAGCCAATTAAAGACCTAAGAAAGAGATGATCATCTAGTTTATTTAATGTGCTTCTGACAAAGAAACACGTTTCTTTTGGTACACTCTCCCATGGCTTTTGTGTAGGGTGAGTCATTCTGTCCGAACTCTGTTCTTTTCATAAACGTTCACGATTTGCAGTTGAAGTTTTTTAATTGCTATTTCCGCCCTGTTTGTTTTTCCTCTTTTCTGTTCTTTCGATATCTAAAAGTAGCTTTGAGAAGAGTAGAGCAACGAGTTTACATGATTTTTGCAAGCAGTGAATGTTTGCAATGAATGAGGTAACCTCTGACCCCCCTCTCAATCCACTCACTGCAACTTTCCAAAGCAAACAATTTCTATATTAGATCAGCATCGAAGTCCGCTATGGAAAATTTGATGTTTCAGTCATTTATTATCAATTCATCAAAATCATACTCCATTTGAAAGGGTGAATGTGACAAGTAAGATGATATTCGTCATCAATTAAAAATTTTCAAGTGACTGCGAAATTTCGGATAATTGATTTCATCGTGGTGTGAGTGAAAGTATTCTGAGCCATGTTTTAATTTGTTTTGCGATATAGTTATGATATAATTGCGCATCAGTCACTATCCTTTTATCGCCTATAACACAATTACTAACGGCATCCGCTGCAACACCGTTATAAACTGTTGGCGTCAGACTTCAGCGTAGACACATAACTCACTTGATTGATTTTTTGTTTAGCACGCAAGCGCCCTTTTCTGCTTAAATGGACTGAGGTGGACCCGTCTGCCATTTACCATGCTTAAATCATTCACGTTTGTTCTACTACATGTGTATTTACTAATTGAAATAAAGAAGCTTTTATTGATTATTTATTTGTGAAACTGGACAGTGAAATCCTGTTGTCTCTATGCTACTATCAATCTACGAATATCGGCGATAAGAAAAACACAAGTAGGATTGAGTTAAGTTGTGTGATGCTTTCGGGTAGACGATGTTTGAAATACGTATCACCCATTTATTCTGACAAATTGCTGAAGTGTGGAAATTCATTTGAAAATTTTTATTGTTTTCTTTTGTTATTTGTATTTATTAAAAAACTGCAAAAGGAGATATACAAATAGTAAAGATTCATCCGGGAAATTAATATTGACTTTGAAGAAGTCGCACTTACTGTGTGTAGAAATTATTCGACAATCGAAATTACTATCCATGAAACTAAAACTAAGAAGTAAAAAGGTCGAGAGTTCTCATATTGCATTTCAATATTGGTGTAATGTTGTCTCATTAATATATTGTAAGCGTACACTAAAATAAACCTGAATTACTAATTCAGCAACTGCACCCTTGATTTGCAATGTGTACTATGAATGAGGGCGTGCCTGTCCTCAATTGGTTCTTACATTTTCGAGAATTTTTAAGGAGGACGACAAATCGATAAGCTTGGAATGCAGATATGGGAAGTATACTGCGCTGATGGCGCATTCTGTTGCTGTTGAGAAGATTGCTAGAGTGGATGAAAATGGATGAGCAGATTGGATGATGCACTTGCAATTATCATTTCTATTTAATTCTCCCTCATGCTTTCCTACTTCCTTCTTTCAGCCTTCCTTCTTTGTGAAGAAGCACCATAATTCCACGCTCACATTATGTTTACTTAGACAAAAATTCATTCATACCTACCAAGGCATTGTGTTTTATTGTTATTTGGAAGGAAATTACTAAAATTCTCCTCCCTACTGGATGACTTTTTGTAGAACATTTTTCTAAGTGAAAAGAAGTCACCGAACCAACTGTTAATTAATTTAATTAAGTCTTCAGGTTCAATTCACATCTTAAACATTTTCATTTTATCCCATGCTCTCGTTACGCAATCGATGATGGTGTTATCTAGGACTAACATAAATAGGTTTACGGGATGTTTTTGAAAAAATAAGCTTCAATTTATTGCATGATAAGAGTGCTCTTGCGTAATGTGATTAACTGCAATAGATTTCGAGAGTTTTGCGATAACGTGATGGTTGATGTTGGATGATTCTTGTGATGCTACTGATCTTGAAGAGACACTTTATTTTCTTTTTCATTTATTGTTTGAGCATATATTTGTAAGACTTAATGCATTTACATTCGATTTATGACGCGCAACTCTTCGACTGTTACAGACTTTTTTTTTTCATTCAGGAAAGCAGGATTTCGGAGATAAGTTGAGTATAACAGGTAGTATAATAATGGCCGATGTACGATCTCTAGTTGATAGTCCTTCAAGGCATATTACTGTTGTTGATGTTTATGATCTAGCTGCTTCAATTGGTAAAGATTTTGAGCGAATCATTGATGAGTTTGGCAATGACAGCGTGCGACAAATTATGCCCAAAGTAAGTTTTGCTTATAAATTTAACTTAAACGTTCCCATCGGATAAAATTTGAAAAATTTCAATTGTACTATAATTTTGTTACTCATAACTTTTCATAGTAATTTTTATCAAGTTCGTTCAAAATCGAAGTGGTAATTGTATTAGATTTTCAACGAGTTATTGATTTTTTTTAACATTATGATTGAACTCGCTTTCCAGTGTTTACATCATATTTTTAACTTATCAGTTCAAAAGAGTGACATGACTACCTTGTTAATACTTTGGAAAATTTTGGCTTCAATTAAACGTAATTATAAAAAAAAATTAAATTTTAAACATAGATTATTGTATATAACGTATATTTGGACATTTAATCACAGTCAATAGAATGTCAATGATTTGTTTAACTTTTATGACAGCTTTTACTTTAGAAAATTCTAATTATTGGGAAGAAAACTGATAAGAGAAGGAATGAGAAGGTGAGAGGAAAGTCTTAGTTTTTGTTGGTGGCATTCTACAACGATTTATAAGGTTCTTCCGGATTTTAACCGAAATGTCTGAAGAGGAGTTTAGAGGCGAATAGAACTTTGTAAATATATAATGTCACAATAATACAGCACGACTTGTTTGTAGTAGTGTTATTTAACGGATAAGAAAGAAATCGAACATGAGAGAATGTTTAAAAAGGTTGGTTGTTATTACATATATAAATGAAGTTGTATTAGGGTGCTGATTAGGTCTGCTATAGATTTTTGCACAACCGATCATAAGGACAAAATGAGTAAACAGCTAGGTATGCATACTAAGGGGATTTGTTGCGTTACGATGTTTTTATGATCACTAAACTTCAGATAAACATCAGTAAATTTGTAAAATCCAAAATTTTCATCAAATGTCATGGGCATTGGTTTATTTCACTGATTATTTTAATTAATCACTGAGAACTGATATTCCTGTTTTATGTTTTGCAGGTAATTTCGGCACTAGAAACGCTTGAGTCACTCGCCAATCATAACGAAAAAGAAAACGAAGAGGTTTTGATGCTAAAGAAGACAGTTGAAAGGTTGGAAAACGAAAAACAAATGAAGCAACAAGATCGAATCAAATTTGAATTGGTCATTATTTTGTTTTGTTTAGTAATAGAAATTTGTTTAAGCTCATTTTTGTAGTGTGACTTAGTTAATTCCAAAGACTTAAGGATTCATCCAGAGTTCTAACACTATCTGTTTCAAAAATACTGCAAATACGAAATATAGTGAGAAGTAAGCACCAACTTTAATTCCGGGCGACAAAACATTTCAAAACTCATTGTTATGGTGGAATGTATGAGAAATATTCTATCCTTGTGTTAATCGGGAGTAGTATCAACACACGCAATGTTTATTTCTGTAACTACTGTCGTTTGATCTTTGTTAATCATTCTTTTACGGGCGCTTTGTTTCTTATCAATTCCTTCTATACAGGTGACACTAGTAGCAAAAAGATTTTACTGAACCTTAGGCCGCATTTACTCCTAATTTTGATTTTGCTTTATGCATGAAGAAATTAAAGGTAGATTTTACTCATCTGTCATCTTACATGAAGGTAACATCAAAAATTGAAGGAATTAGAAGCAGTAGAAGAGAATTATCGGAAAGAAATCGATGATTTATGGTCTATGGTAAAGAGTTTACAGTTGGAGAACAAGCATTTATCATCGGCAACAGGAGATGATGCTTCAGTGCTTACATCCAACAGTATTGTTTTTTTTAAATTTATATCTTAACGTTTAAAAATATAGCATATATTATCAACAGTGCTATTTGATTAAAATGTTATTTACGACGGCCCAATCTTCCATATTTTTTTTTATGAATTTTATTAACAAGCATCATTTTACCCTTATTCCTTAAAAAATTTTCATTATCAAACAATTTTTTTGGAAGATTAAATTTTAAGTTTGTCCATTTATTTGGCAGCTCGCGATGAAGACCTAAAAATGTTGCTAGAATTACGAGAACTCTCTACGAAACAAAAAGAGCAAATAAAGGAATTACAGAAAGATATCAGTACTTATAGTTGTGAAGTGGAAAATGTAAGCTATTCCTCAATTTCTCGTCATTTATAAAGTAAGGAAAAAGAATAGTTGGTACCCAGTATTATTTTAGTAAAAAAACCTCGGAATATCCATTATTTATTTTTCATAGAGTTTTTAAAACTTTGGTATCTGCATAATTCTCTTCATTGATTTAGTTTTCAATATGTTTGAAAGGAAATCTGGGTAATTTTCGTTGCTGCCTGAAACATTAGATGCTCTGTTCTAACGCCATATTTTTAAAAATCGAAAGGCTTTGGTGACTAGTGTCATACTTCTATCACAGTATAAAATCTTCCTGTTTCGTTATATATGTCAAATTTTTACAGCCTATTTTCATGCCCAATCTGTAATCTGTCTTTTAGTTACACAACAGCGTTGAGAAACTGATTCGTCAAAATGAAGAACTTTTACGGAAAAATGCATCGTTGCAAAAACAGGGAAGGATGTTGGTGGAAGAGAAAAGTGAAATTGTTAAAAGGCTTCAGTTAACTGAGGAAGCTAATATCAAGCTAACGAAGTTATTCAAAGACGCTACTCGACAATGCAAAGATTTGCAACAGTATCAAATGGTATCTTTTATTTTTGACAAAAATTTGAATGTGTTACTTGCTTCCATCGTTTTCCACATATTTACACTGCTTCATTGATTTTCAAGTCATTTATATTTTATTTCGCATCAGCTTTTCGAAAATTCTCGTTTGCAGTTAAATGTTGTATCCTTCCAGTTGTATTTATTTTCGAACAGAATTTGTTTAACAGTAATCACCTTTGTACATGGCAGTTGCGGTTGGCTATTCTCAAAAATATTTTTTGGTTTAACCCTTTTGCTGTGTTATCCTTCTGCCTCGGAGATAGAAATCCTATTTCATTCCATATTGATGAGCAGAAAAATTCAAAACTTCAGATTGTGTTGCATTTTTGTACAGAAGTTACTTCTTTCAGTGAAATATTTTTAGGATGACAGCGATAATGCTCCTAGATTCACTCTCTCAGAACTACGTGAAGTACTACAAGAGAAAAATTTGCTGAAAGGTAAAGTTTTGGAATTGGAAGAGGAGCTGGAGCAATTGCGACCATCACGCAGACGCGAATCTATTACAAGTGATATCAGGAGAGAGTTTGATAGGTATTTTTTAGCATTTGAAGAATTTCTTTTTTGATGAAAAAATTTTTATTGATTTAATTTAAAGAATGACTTTCATTTTGTTTTACAATATCGTCATTTTTGCAGCGGAATATGACTGATATTCTTTATGACTTAAGAATAAATTTGATTCAAAAAAAATTTAGTTTCAGATCTGCTCAAACAGAAGAATATGTTGTTTATGGGCCAATCAACAGAGAGCCTGAAGAGAAATTGTATCCGTGGAAATACGAACGAAAAGAAAGCGGCGTACGAAAGTTGTATGCTTTACTTTATAAAAAGTTACAGAAGAAGTAACTGTTTTTTAATTGTTTCATATGCAGCTTACACTGTGGAAGGACGATAAAAGCTAGTTAATATGAAGTCTTGAGAATCTGCCGATTATTAAAGAATCTCATGGACATTATCAGAAAGGTATTTTAAACTTCAATCCCGGATCTTTTGTATAAAAGTTATGGTCCGTGGTCTAACTGAACGTTTTCATGGTATTGATAGAAAATTAGTAATTTCTCAGCACCGTTTTTTTTATTCCGCACAAAATTTTAAGAGGACATGTGGAGTTTATTTGGTCTTATTCGTGAGCTAGTTCCTTAACAGATCAAGTAATTAAATATATCGAAATAATCGACTTGAATTCTAGGATAGCATATAAATTTATAGAATTTATAATTGCAGTTTCCGACTTTTCTTCAATAAGGAAGGCGGTGATGATAGTCCTGTGCATACCTCCAGCAGTCCAATACCATCAATGCGTTCGATGCCATCATTTTCTGGTCAATCAGCTTAAACTAATGCACCATCAACTTTATAAGGCTCATTTGCATAGTTTTTTCATAAAACTGTATAGCTTGGTTTTCTTCGCTTATTAATTTGTGGTCTTCCTTTTGGTTGTTCTCGGTCATTTCCTTTAAGGTTTTTGCTTATTTAAATGAAACATCGAATGTTAAAATTCTTTTTTTCAAGATTTTTTGTCCTCTTGCGTGGTATAAGTAGTTATCTTGGAATTATGACATTCTTTGGTCCAATCAAGAGACTTTTGAAACGAAAGTAGGACAAAATTATAAATTTGAATGAAAGAATTTAACGGCCGTTACTGTTAGTGCTTTTACTGTTTTTGATTGTGTATGAAGGTTTATAAAGCAAAGTGTTGAATCAAAAATGCCTCTGCTGTGTTTTACATTTGTTTATTTTTTCATCCGAGCACCACAAAATAGACTTTTTTCATTCTGTATCTATTCGTGTCTTTTTTTAGGTGTGGTTTTTTGTGCTTGCGAGTTTCGGGGTATGTATAAAAGAAACAACGCTTTTTTTGTTTGCTTGTGATTTTGTTTGTTTTCTGCATTTCTAATTACTTTTAATGATTCTGTAATAAACTGGAACTGTGAAATGATAGCTAGACGAAATAATGAGGAAATCTCAGTTTTAATTAGATTAAATGTTCTACTCTGAATGTTTTGGATTATGAAGGAACATTTTCTATTCAATACAACTCAACAAATCAGCTCTAAAAGCACGTACAGTTTATTATTACTTAGTTCTACTTCATTTATTTTCTGGTCAAACTCCGGGAAATGCACGAGATATGTGTGATAATTTTTGCACTTAAGCTGAACTGCAAAACATCAAAGCTACAAATGTGGTGTTCTATCTTTTTTGAGAGTTTAAGTCAAGGTCTACTTCGTCTCGTATTTCTTCCTTCTTGTCCTAAATTTGAGATTGTGTTTGCTATTGTTGCCGTTGTCCTGTTTGATCCGGAATGATCCGGCTCATTATTGTCATCATCCTGATCCGATGATTGTCCTTCCTCCAAATCTTCTGATTCTGACGATTCCGCATTCCTGAAACTGGAAATATATATCACTTGTGGAAGGGGTATTGCATCCGCTAATAGGGATTCTTCATGAATGACCGAATAAATTACATTTACTCACATTTAATAACAAGCTAGCTATAAATTACGTCGCGGTAAGTGCTGCAGTTTCAGTTTATAACTCACGTTTCTTGTTGCCGTTCTGCAGGAGTAGTTATTTGGGTTGTTGCAGTAGATTGAGTGTTGGCTTGTGAAGACGTTCGTCCAGGAGGGTAACCTAAATTTCCTCTTCCATCTCCTAATGCTACGACGTTACTTCGACGTAATCGATCGGTGGTGCGTTCTGAATGATTGCCTAAAGTGGAATCATTCATTAAAATGATATTTGACGACAATATACTATCAGTGTTGTCCCAAACTTCTAGAGTTGTAAATGAATTGGAAATCCTCGAAATTGTTATACAAAATACCATTTTGGTTAGATGGTCCCGGTAATCGACTAGCAGTGTTGGGTGTCACTACACTGTTGCTAGGATTTTGAAATATTGCCAGATCTGTTGGAGCGCTACCGCCGAATTCTGCATTCAGTTGATCAGTAATCATTCGTTCGAAGAATCCTGTACAGGTAAACACATCAAAAAATATTCATCCAAAAATATTCTACAAATAATCCACTAGTTTTTTTTACTAGTTATTGCAAATATAATCTGCAATTAGTTTTATTAACATCAGACTTTTTACTTTTTTACAATAATTCATCGAATATTATCAGTGATGTTGGATCGGATGTCTACAGATATCATTTATTCGTTACACCAATGTAACCTTTCTGCTTTTTTTGTCACTTTTTGATTACTGTTTGATTTTAAAACTATATTCAGTTTTCGATTGAAATCAACAGTTTTCAAAATTTTGAATTTTCCAATGAACTCTTCTTCCAGATCTCATTTACACAAATATTGCTTACTTGCAATAGTGGCCATCATCATCTCACCAGGATCCTCATTTGGCGGTAGTTGAATTTGTGCAGCAGGTTGTGGTTGAGGAATTAGAGATTCCTCCACTGCTGTAACTTCTGTAGCTTCCTCAGCTGTGTCCACATCTTCGCTCATAAAAAACCACCAGCCAGGTACCTGATGTAACTTTTTCAACTTTTTCAGTGATAATTCTAAACATTCGATGGTTTTTTCCAGATTTTGTAATTAATTGTTTGTGATATTTTAAAGTTCACAGCTAAAGACTATTTTTAAAAGTAACTTGAAATAAGTTTGGTGCTGCATTGATCTGTATTGCAAATAACCGAAATATTTCTACTTTATTTTTGAAATCTTCCATCACTTTATAATTTTTGCAAGAGAGAATACACAAATAATAGGCCCATCAAATGTGACGATGTTTTGAAAGGCATACATTTTGATGTTCAATATTTTAAATTTCTATCTTTTCCTGTCTCTGATTAAACTTATGGACCGATGATGTGTACTTTTCTGAGAAATAATTTAGCCTTAACTATTGGCTGGATTACCGGATGTGGGTATTCAGTGTTGAAATGCTTGTACGGTTGTACCCAAACCATATGCGACAATAACTCACAGTGGCCGTGCATCCATTCCTGTTGGTACAGTGAATCTGCTCGTTTGCAAAACGTCACCTAGAATAGGAAATCTGGAATTTGAATAATTTTTTGATGCAATTTATACTTATGCATTGGGTGCTAATTCTTTTCCATTAATAGGTATGGTCCATTTGTATTCATGTACGATAGAGAATCATGAATTTAGAAAATTACTTACCTTGAAATGTAATTTCCGAAACTCATCATTTTTTAAATCTTTTGCTACCATATGAGTCGGATCATGCAAGCATAATTCTTTCAACGTATGTGGTAGTAATTTCTTGATAAAGTATCGTGTTTCAACAATTTCTGATTCATAAACATACACGCAGAGATATTTGGCGGTGAGTTGTTGCAACATCCGACATTCCTGATACAACGGTTTACTGCTCAGTGACAGAAGTGATGGCGGTAATGTCAGTTTGCACAAGCACCTCAAATTACCTTAAAATTAAGTTGCTATAAGTTACTTGTGCATAATTGATTGACTGATTGCATGCAATGTTCGCTGTTGCGAAGTATTGCAGTGTGCAAGTTTTCATAACTTACATTTTATGAATTCATATTTGTTTTTCAGTATGGATAGTGTTTGCAGGTCAGAAGAGTTAGTTCAATTGTGGTAGATGTGCAGTTTGTTGACACCGGTTTTTCACCTCTGCTTCCTATCAGTTTGGTATTTTACATGCATTGTTTAAATCAACTTACACAGTGCTTTCAGATATATTGCACCGTCGGGTGTGTGTACAAGCGCACCCATAAGACATAAATATTTTAATGAATTTGAATATTTGTCAGAAATCGTTTCCATGGCCGCTGCGGTCAGCGACACTCCCTATAAAAAAAATTATTGGCGCTGCTTTTTTTACAAGACATTTAATTATTTCTGTGCATTCGGTTATAAAGTATCACAGCAGAGTATCACGCACAGCAGTTTCTGTCAACTTCATCAAAATTAATAGATCGGATAAATGTGTATTTTGGAAAATCTTTAGGTTTTTTTAAGATTTAAGGAACATGAATTTTGCAGTTTAATGTAACCTGTAACTTTAGCATTTTAATGGCGTTTGCTTGCAAATTTTCTGCGTGTTCCGCACGTATTATATTCATTGCTTTGCGCGGAGTATCATACCGTTTTAAGATGCGCAATACAAGTAATCTCTCAAGTGAAAATATTGCCTTGATTTTTTCATGCAAGTTCGATTCTCTGCAAGAGAAAAGCCAATTATTTAAATACTGCGATAAGGTGGAAATTTTATTAAATTTTAGTATAACAACTCCTAACAGTTTTGCTGTAATGGGAAAAAGTGACAGAAACTGCCGATGATAACTCAGTCATTGAATACGTAATAGGATGATTGACATAGTGAATTCAACATAGTCATCAGCGGTTAATGATGCCAAACAGGAAGATATGTTACATTCAAAAAATACAATTTAGTGATTGCTCATTTGAGGTAACAAATGATTTGGAGTGGTAATTTGAGATGATTCATTTCTAGGCACTTACTTATCAAAAATATCACACGGTAGAGTAAGTTCTCGAAGGTTTGATAAACAACCGAACGCTGTTGCAGGAATTGTTCGGATATAATCTATGCTACTGATCACAAGCTTTTGTATAAACGGAGAACTGCGAAGTGCGCTTGCTAGTTTATTAACTTCCTGAATAAGAAGACCGTCTCAGTTAGGTCTCTTTTACTAGATCATTCAGTATTTTTCTAATATTACGTTTTTGTTTAAAATACAACTACTATGAAATTAATTTGCAAAACATGACGAGAAATGAGATCCAAGAAATGAGATCCATTAGTGCATAGCAATAAATGTTTGTGGAACTAACTGTGTTTCTCGTGTTATTATGTATTTCAAATATATAACGGTCAGACGCGATAACAATGCCCAGTTTATGCGCCATAATGCGATTGATATCACTCCACTACAAAAATCTTAGTGAAGAAATATCCGACGGGCGAAGTAGACGTAATAATTGTAATATTACTTGGTAAATGTAATATTAACCTTTAAATTTACTTTCACAAATCAAATTATTAAAAGTCATTTATAGTCATTTGAATAGATCCAATAGACTAGGACAGACCGGGTACAATAGATTGTAAAAGTGTTTATTAATTGCGCAGAATCGAGCTCTCTCTCTAGGCGCAAGTTGTTCAAATATTTCCGCGATCGTTTCATCTGACAACACTCCATGAAACTCTTCGACGAGCACTTTTTTGTCGCTACCGTTCAGCTTCATTATATAAAACAAAAATGGAAATTTAAAACTAACAAATGCTTTTAAGCAATTAGCAATAGCTGTACTTTTTTCGTTTACCTTTAATATTCACTAACGGAATAAAATTAATAGGCGTGACTTTACCTTTCAGAATCTGTTAAGACGTAATTTAGAGCGCTTCTACGAGAAGTGTTAGTTGACGCTTTCACAGTTTATTGTACGACTTGTCACTGTCCATTGGCACTAATTTACTGGCTATAAATTACTTTAAATAGTTTTAAATTTCTTTTAAACTGTCAGAAATTGTGAGTGTGAGGATATGAATGATGTATGTGTCGTAATTAAAACATATACGATTAGTGTAAATTTACTTATAGTTTCACTTGGCATTGAATTTATCTCAGAAAATTCGCCAATAACACATGAAGAGCGACGTCCTAATTTGCGTTATGAACTCTTCAATTCCTCAGTCGTTCGACTTATCTTTTGAGAGATTTGTTTCTAATAAGCTTTGATGTTTCAAAATTACTTTAAAAGTAATACTAACAAAACAAATTGGTTAAATGTAATGCATACATTCTATTTCTTCGTTTTTCACGTTTTTCTCTCTTTCTATTCCAAATCCATTTCTTAAATTATCTCTTCCCCATTGTCTTTCCGACAATCTTGCCGGTAGCAAGAAAAGAATTTCTTCAATTTCAAATAGATTATTAAACT
>JABVXW010000717.1:0-12523 GCA_013365375.1 Litomosoides brasiliensis | reverse complement strand
ATTCCTTTTAATGCAATCTATTTATGAATTTTTTCATGCATTAAATTGTTTATAGAAATCAAAATTAAGAATTTGTGTGTGTGTGTGTTTGTGTGTGTGTGTGTGTGTATGTGTGTGTGTGTGTGTGTGTGTGTGTGTGTGTTTGTGTGTGTGTGTGTGTGTGTTTTGCAAAACACCAAAAAATTGAATAGTACGAAACGTTCATTAGCAAAAATGAACTTCGTAATCAAATTATTTCATATATCATATATTCAGTTTTGATGAAAAATTAATTTCCCAGATTATTTGATAATAAGCAGAGATGGAGAAGATAAGCTGATTAGTTTCTTCTTCATAATTGGGCATTTATTCAAATTAAACTTGAATGTTTCATATTTATTCACTAAAATAATGGTTGAATGTTATGATAACAGCAGTGATATGTACGTATGTTTTAATCAGTACAATTAGCAAAAATATTACCATTAATGTTAGTTAATTAAATTTAAGTAATTCGCAGAAATGAATAAGTTATGTCGAATAATTTCAACAATTAATGTTTCAAATTCCATTTTTACAAGGATGAATAATATTATCATGAAATATTGGTAATTATAATAAGCGTATACCATTAAATATTGAAATATTGTTGAAATTTAAAACTGTTCCGTAACATCAGTGGCAAAGTTCAGTATGGAAAATAGTTATAATGACTTTTCTAAAACACATTCACGATGTATTCAATTTAAAAAATTAACATTAGAAATTTTTGTACGCTTAGACTTTAAAAACTAAAGTGATATGCGGTCGAAGGAATCAAACAAAATGTGAACAAGAAGGTGCATGTTAGAAAAGTTCTAGCAAATTTTATAAAGTGATATTTAGCATCAATATGATATCAGTCGGTTTTGAAATACCTCGAGAAAAAACTGATCATACATGGATTTGATTCGATCGCTTAATAATTAATAATTGTAAATACTTTTTGCTAGTAAGTACGGTGTAATTTTTCAGATAATAAACTTTTAAATGAGAGTATTTCCGGTACGATCGATTAATACTTTTAATAAACCGGAAAATCAACTTTGTGAAAATGAGTTCTTAGTGGAAATTTGCAATCTGATAATTTTTTCATATATATATTTTTTAAAGGTGGAGAAAGTAAACTTATGTATTTTGAGAATTAATAATTATGAACATTTAATGCGTTTCAATTACGCTCTGTAAAAACATGTTGCTAATTACGTGTGAATTTGTTAACTTTTTTTCTTTTATTTAATATAAGAAATTAAAATTTTCCGGAAAAGTACAGGAATGATCGGAAATGAATTTGCAGCATCATCAGTATGGCACGCGGTAATACCAAACATGGTAAGATCAACAATATTTGTCTGATATCAACGAAAATAACATCCATGATATCTCTTCAAATAGATTATTCCATATTACAGGAACTGTTGTATGATATCATCAGCAACTCCTTCCTGATTATTCATGGAAATTAGATGCCACAACTGATTCCAGAGGTTTTTGCCTTTGTAAATTTATGTTGTCACTTTTTGAATAACACTTTAAACTCGTTTAGAAATTAATCTTTTTTGATCAAACCGTTCTAACAACAGTGATGAAAACAGATAAATGACTTGTTGATTTTGGAGTTACATACATCTGGTACTTGTAAGCGTGAGAAACCTGATTTGAAAAGCTTCAATCACTGTGCCTTGATTGAAGGGAAGATGGCAATGTTCAGAGATGAAACATCCGATGAAGATGAACGTCAACCCATTTACAGTTATTCGCTAGGAGTTAGTTTTTAATTATTTTCATTGCTAAATGAAATGACGTAAAATTCGAAGTAATCGTCACATAACTTGCGACGAAATTACTCAAAGTAACTCTACGAGCCTATGTTGCTTTTTTTTTTTATTTTCTCACATATATCATACTTAGCCAAACGTCATTTCAACGCGTATGTTTGGAATTTTTTAATCTAATTCCGAACCACACGTTTGAGTATACCCTATATATGCGAGCAAGAATTGTCATTCACGTCATTGGCAATCAGTGTTATATTGGTAACTCTTGACGTCATTATAAGTGAAAAATCCAAAATTTCACAACCTTGTTGCTATCGATGATTTGGCAGTTGAACAAGAATTTAGGACTAAAACATCGGCAGGTCAGAAATCACAATACCAAATTACAATTATTTTTGATTGCAACAGTGTTCTGAAAAAGAAGATATGTAAACAATATGTAGACAGTGATGAAAAACAATTGTATACTCACACACGTATGGGTACGTTGATACGTGAAGTATGAAAATTGAAGAATGAAAGAGTAAGTGGTAAGAACTACAGTGTCGATGAACAATTTCATTTTTTAAAATAATGATTCCCGCCAAAGGAGAAAATGTCGATTTGAAGGACGACGATAGGTAGGTAGGAAGGAAGGATCGGTTTTCGATGGAGAACACCGTGCATCAAAAATAAAGGAATGAAAAAGGACGAATGCAATGCGAAATGGATGATCGCTTTTTCCTTATGGTCTTCTTCATCCCTCTTTCCTCTTCTATTTTTACCTACCAATAACGAAAAGAAAAAATACAAAATTAAGGAAAGTGTCTTCATTTAATAAAATGCTACCTGAGTATTCCTTAGATGGAATATTTCACCTAACCAATTCATATCTATCAGTATAATCAGATAATATCTATCAGATAATATTTAGTGTTAGTTGTATTTATCGTTTTTTTAATTTATTACTTAATTTATTTGTTTTTGTCTTTCTCATTTTGATAATTTTTATTTGCTTTCGCTGATTTTATTTCATAATTCGTAAAGATCGGAAGATCGGAAAAGATCTGAGCTGTTGAAAGATATGCACGGAAATGTATGATTTTATTAGTTGTTAACACTGGATGATCATAATAATTCTTTCCTGATAAGTACAACTATCACTATTACCGGATCCTTTCATTGCTAAATTCAGATTTTGACCTTTTACGTCAACAATATTCTTCGTATACTTTGCCAGCGTTTATTAATTACGATTCTCAAAATGCGTGTATGTGTGTATATGCGTACGTAAGTGGAAGACTCGAAGATAAAGCGAGTTCTATTGAGAGGAATAGATTTCGTAATGTAAATAAAACGGTTTTATTCGAGAATGCATATATACATTTAAGAGTACTTTTTTGCTAAATGCTGTAATTCTTAAATTTTCCGTTTTATATAGGAATATTAGAATTTATCTGAGATTCACCCTTCCCTTTCAAGTCTAACATCGGTCATTTATTTACGCAGCGTTACAAGTGATTAAGGCGCGATAGTGAACCGTCATTCATCTACTTGATAGGGTGATGAAAACCTTTTTAGTGGCTGATGAGAGAAACTTTGCGAACGATTTTAGCGGTATGATATTCAATGAAACATGTAAACGTACACCACTGTTTCCAAGCAAACTTGCTCATAGAACGTATTCATCAATACGTTGTTCACGTCAAACTCAACGGACGCAATTAAAAAGTATTGAGAATAGAAGTTTTAATGAACACCACCAACAGCACTTACGTCAAGGATGTCAAACTATTACTGAAGGATGTGATTTAACTATTCAGTGCTCCGGAAGTCAAAATAACGAGCAACGTAATGCCTATATTTTTGCACGAGGACCTACACAGCTACGTGATTCACGTCGTAAAACAGCCGAACAATGGCAAACCAAGAAATACTCTCTGACAAATGAAAACAATTGTGTGGAAGAAATACGGAGTGGTCAGAAAGTTAAATTTTCACTTCCTGCTGCTAATAATAGGTCATATCTTCGAAATGTAAACAAAACTATGGAAAACAAAAAAAATCTGCAGATTTTTGCGACCAAACTTACTCGAACTCATCTCTTACCATCAGACTGTTCATCATCCACCATCAACGTGAAATCAAAAAGTCGTAATTACGAATCGAATATCGACTTTCTATGCAATTTCAATTCATCTTATCCTACTAATTCTTATATTAAATCGAAGAAATTGCATGTGACACCTGCTGAATTACATCAAATTCATGTAAACACATCCGTCCAAAATCAGTTTCCGTTAAATAAGGTAAAAAAAGAACACTTTTGGTAAAACAATAATAATAGTATTAAAAATAACAATAACGAATAGTAATAATAATAATAAACGGTAACAATAATAAATAATAATAATAATAGTAATAATAATAATTTTCATCCTTTTCTTCTTTTTTGATTTATCATTAGAGCTAATAAGCTTTTTCATTTTGAGCCTTGTGATGTTGTTTTTCATTTTTTTTTCTGGATTAGTTTTAAATTTATTCCCTTAAGTTTTGTGGATAAATTTAAAATCATCCAAAAAATGCAAATGTCATATTTCACATCGTTTTACTTTTATTATATGCATATAAGCCTTGTTTGAATGACTTTTGATCTTTTATTTTTTTTGGAAAAATGAAAAAAACAAAAGTAAATTACTTGGAAGAATATGTGTTTATTTTTATTTCAGTATAATTATGCCGATACTGTAGGAGAAATAAATCGTTGTCGATTAGTTATGCGGAAAAAGCATACTTTTGATGATTGTATTGCTTCGAACGATGAATTGAATAGCGAACAACGGACTATTTCATTTTCCAATTTACAAGTTAGTAAATTTTTTTATTCAAAATTTATTTTTTTTTAAAAAAAGGGGGAAAAGATGAAAGAGAGGAGAGAAAAAGAAAAGGTGTAGAGGTAGGAAGAAGAGAGGAGAATGAATGAATGTACGACGTATGTCTTTTGTCATATACTATAAAGTGAAGAAAATAATTTAAATATAATCATATATGTATCATATATATATGTCATGTGACAACAAATATATTTGTTTGAGAAATTTAATTATATATATATAAATAATATTGCTAGACATATTTTCATTCTATAGCCATTAAGAATTCCAATATTGTACACGAAGTATGAGAAATAAGGCTTGATAATAAGTTTAAGAATGAAAATGTACGTAATGCAATCAAGCGGGTAAATGATGGAAGTGTTTTTGCATGCCTTACTTAGTATTTATAACTTTTTCGTTTATTTTAGGCTTTTTTTTGAAATTTTTATCCAATTATTTCATTTCTATGCTTTTTTTTATTTCGTTGAAAACATCGTGCGGTAATTTTCTCACGCATTGAAACGACAAATTAATTCATTGTGTACCAAGAACTCTTGATAAGTTTGCTAGGATGTTTTATAGCGACCGAAAAAAAAACTTTTTTTTTTCTTTCTGTGAGATGAAAATAGGCCTGATTGCTTGAAGAGAACAGCTACATGAAATTTCATAGCTAAGAAAAAAAAATGCGCTGTTTGATGTACGAGCAATATTTTGATGGGGTGTGCATGATGTTGAAATTGTCGTTGAAATGAGTATGTAAATTATATTCGCCCATCCGATGATAAATCCAATAATGAATCATCAAATTCATACTCTGTCAATCATTTCTAGCACATCTGAATTCTTCTTTCAACGAGAACAAAAAGCTCTGAATTCTTGAATTCTTGATGTAGTTTTTAAATAGCAATAAATAAATGTGCAAATTTGTTTATTTATTTTTCCTATCTTATTTTTTTTCACTTTCTATTTGTTACAGTAATATCATATGATAGTTAAATAGGTAAGATTTGTTTTTTTGTTTCTCTTTTTTAAACGATTCAATTTAGTTAGATGAAAACTCAGACGAACATTTCAGAATGAAAATGAATGAGAAAGAAAGAATTATATTTCACATAGGTGTGTCCTCACATCAGATTGTATGCAATTCATGGATGATAAACGTAATTAATTATATTGCACGCTGATTATATAATAGGCAATTTTATAATTGCTATTTCTGTTATGGTTGCTGATAGGTCTTAGTAAACAACTCTTTATTTTCTATTTTATTAATAATTCAGATAGGTTGAAATAATATTAGTTATTTTTTTTTAACGATGTGCTCAAATCCTCCTTCCATGTATTTACTTCAAGGCAAAAATGAGTGGAAATTTTGCATCAGTAAAATTTTATTAAGCATTAGTTTGTTTATTTTTTTCACAAAACAATTTATGGCTAATTATGGGAACCTAAGTTTTTAAATTTTTCAAAAAATGATTAGCGAAATAGTTATGTCGTTTCAATCTTTAATAATGTCAAGATGATACGCATAACATGTTATTATTAAATTATAGCTGGGGCTATGCCATTGTAAATTGAATTGATTTACGAATTCCGATATGCGGTAATCATGTAATATGTTTATTTATGCTAGCACATCAAATACATCTTTTAATTAACAATATTTCAAATTAGAAATGGAAAAATATAGTTTAGTGATTTTTTTCTGTTTGAAATTTCTCTTCCAAATCTGATATATCTTTTTCGTGCTCTGCATATTAGATATTGTATGAGGAAATTTCGATCATTCATATCCAATCGTCCAGAAAACTTTTTCATCATAATTATTACCATCGTTACCTATCCACAATCCGTTCTTTATTTCTCCTCCTGTTGTCTTTGATAGTTGTCAAATCTGATTGATCTTTCTTCATTTTTGAACATTTCAACTTTGCCCCTCTCTTCTCTTCCTGTTCTCTTTTTTTTTAATCCGCCTAAAACGCATCATGAAAAAAGGCTTTGATTTTTCCAGTACTCAATCAATAAGATGCTTGTTTTAAACTTTCTAAGGCATCGTTATTACATTGATTAGAAGCTAACTTACTTAAATCCATGAAATGATCGATAAAGCATGCTGGTGCATTTCTATTATTTATTATTATAATTATTGTTATTGCTCCTACGACATTATTATTATTATTATGCGATATTATCACACTTCAACTATTACTATTCGGACATATTTGTTTTTGTAACTATTGGATGCCTTTTTTCTTTTTTTTGCATTCTTTTGTTTTCACACGATGAGAATGATTATTGCTTTATATATGATGTGTGATATTAATTTGTAACGTAAAAATAGATGTTCACAAGTGTTTTGCATTCTAATTTAGAATTTATTAATTTATCAAATCAAATAGCCATAAATTTCTGGAAAAAGATATTTCAAAAATATAGCAATTTTTGATGAAAGAAGAAATATTATTTCGCATGAATTTTTCACTCACTTATTTTAGGTATAGTTAATTATCGATGAAAATGCCTTATAATAATAGTAATAAAATATTTCTAATTCTCAAATTAATTTGTTCATTTAATTCAATGATGAGAAGAAGGAGTAAAACAGCCTGGTTCTTGTCATCTTAATAATGTCTTAATAATCAAATCTGTCTTCCGTTGTCTTCTCAAGCACTCTTCAACCATTGCTACTTCTACATCAGTGATAAACACGCGTACGTACTAATAATTCGTACGTACTGCATAGGATTTGTTAAATATTATTTAAGACAAAGAAATTACAACACTTGGAAAATGAAAATAATGATTTTTCTTTTAAGTATATATACATATGTATGTATGCTTTACTTAATATTGGAAAGTATAGTGTTTTTTTTTGTTGAGTTCAATAAATATAAATTAAGCTTTGTCCCCGATTTTCGACTAACATTTGTTTTTCTTTCATCACAAATTTTTCTCATTCCAAATCACATTATCATATTTTCGTCATCGTAAATTATTGCTTCGCACCGCTAATTAATGATCGTTTCTTTTTTCTTTTTTTTAAAAGCAAATATCTCATTTATGTTGCATCGGCACATTGCGAGGTATTTTTTCATTCTTCTGCTACTTTATTATCAATTTAAACTACTTATTGACGTAATTACTTATTTGTATTTACGTTCTTTGTTAACTGTACTGTTTATTTCTACAAAATAATTCATCGGAATTTTCAATTTTATTTATAATTCGTTCAATTTGTATATTTGCTTGAGATGATATTATTAATTGACATCTGATAATTAACTTCTGTTGTGGTATCATTTAGGAAATTACAAGAGTAATTTTAAATTTATCCTATCATATAGAAATGTAAACTTGAGACTGTATAGACGGAAGCAGAATTCATGGTAACATCAGTAGCCAGAAGTGACGCACTTTAGCTACCAAAACGGGAAAATATCAGGCTAAAATCTATTCACTTAAGGACGAAAAGAAGGAAATGTATTGTAGAACTACTAAATAGGTAAATTTATCGGAAAATTTGCTTAAGGAAAGCAACAAATGTTGAAACGGTTAAGTACAAAGAATTTTTGACTTTCAATTTCAATCAAAACACGTGGGCATAATTTCATATTCCATCTCTCTCTCTCTCTCTCTCTCTTTCTCTTTTTTTTTAGATCTATACGGGAACAAATGTACATCGATGGCCAATATACGTTTGAAATAAGTTTTGCTTGGATGAAATTGATGAATGAAAATGAATCTCTCCTTCTATCTTAAAATCCATATGTAGCAAGAGAGTGGAAGGGAAAGGAAGGAGCGGAGAGGGTGAAAAAAAAATGCAAGCATTAATTGTACAAGCTTTCTTAACTTGCGTTAGCTATTCCATCTGATACAAATGTTGAAACGGTTATACATCTGATACAGATATGTCGAAGTGCATAAATAAATAGCTATTCTTATGCAAAAACTATTTATACATCAATATTTATTATATTTGCAGCACTCCCTCTTTCCATATATGCAACTGCAACAGCAACAAATTTCAATTTTATATATATATATATATATATATATATATATATATATATATATATATGAATGTCAATGAATGTATTTACTTATTTTAAACTACTTGTGTGGTGCAATGAAAAGGCCTTTTTGTGAAATAGGAAGGAAGGAATGGAGCAAACAGGAGTGTAAAATATCGGTTAGTGAGCAGACGGGGGATATAAGTAAGCTTTTGAGCTGAAGTTCTATGAATGTGTACCACATCAATGCCGTATGTTGAAAATGCAACGGATGCAAACAATTTCACATTTTTCTAACCGATCATTATTATCGTACTTAAAAATTGACCATATATCGTGTCTAAATGAATGATAAGAATAGTAATGATTTACGTGTACATCCTTTTTTCTTAGTTTAAAGTAATATCCTGAAATGGATAATAGAAATGAATGATGAAAGGTATATTTTGATTATGATGTTATTGATGATGATATTTTTCTTGTTCCTCTTGTAGTAATATCTTCGTTGGTATGTCACATTTTATTATGGCCAAAATACCATTTACAAAAACATTTTATTTTAATTATTATTTTAATTTTTATCATTTTAATTACTACTTTAATTTCTATCGTCTAAATTTATTCTTAATTCTTGCTGAATTTTAAAATTATTCACTTCTTCTACAGGTTTATGCATCGATAGAGTTCACTTAGCGCTTGAATTAATTGTTCGCTCTAATTCTGTTCGATTTTTCGACTTGCAATCGGAAAAAAAATGAAACTTTTTTATTTTGAATATATCGGTAACCGTTGGCGCCGATAGTTTTGTGTGTGTATGTCATAGACGGAATAATTTAATTTTGATGTGATTTAAATTTAATTTATACGAGTTTGATAAGAGAGAAAGAAAAGTGGAAAAGGAAATAAGTCAAACAAATAAATATTCTTGAAAACCTTTTTTTTTCTTTTTTATGAATTGAAACAGATCAACAAAACATGGAATTTAAGGTGTG
This sequence comes from Litomosoides brasiliensis, assembly GCA_013365375.1. Lineage (NCBI taxonomy): Eukaryota > Metazoa > Nematoda > Chromadorea > Rhabditida > Onchocercidae > Litomosoides > Litomosoides brasiliensis. The sequence goes on along the minus strand of JABVXW010000717.1, from coordinate 2,870 downwards.
GCATCGCTTATCGTTTTGTATTTCATTGAAAATTTCACCTTTCTTTTCTTTGTCCATCGGCTCTTTCATGACCTATTTGTTCTATTTTTCGTCACCTCTTCATTCGTTCCACTAAATTAAGCATTTCATTAATCTCACATCCATTTAAACAACATTTTGTGAACTTTTTCATCCATCTTATTTCCAAATTTTTGCTACTATTTGAATTTATTATTTGACGAAAAATGTTTTAAAAAAAACTTTTAATGACATTTTTAAATTTGAAAAAAAAGATGGGAAGCCGATAGTACTTGAAATGGCTTATAGTACTTAACTTATAACATCGTATCTATCTTCTACTGTTAATGCCTAATTATACTGCAGACACGAATCACTCATTATGTATGCTAGCAAATAAGCTTTTGCCGTTTTTTTTTATTAATTTTGTTTTTGAACTTGATTTGTTGTAAGGGAATAAGCTTTGGTTGTCCAAGATAATTTCCATAATTTTTATTTCACTTATAATTGTTTGATGCTTCTGAACATACATCTCTTGCTATCTTTCTACAGCTTTTGCTTATCACAATATCATTCATCAACTTCACCTGTTTGATATGATCAAATTTCATATTTGAGTTCAGTTGAATTTTTTTGAGAGGAAGTTAACGATAAAGTCAGTCATGAGACAGAGTAAATGCACTTAAAAGAAATGACGGTTAATATGTTACATTGATTCTGTTTACATGTTTCACGTGTCTGCATCATTGCTCCTGAAGACTTTGTAGTTAAGTTAAATCAGGATTGATGTGAAATATATGTGCTCAAGCAGTCATCATGAGTATTCATTCAATTAGCTTAAACAAAATGTTTTCTCTTCTCTCTCCTTACCTTTTTTCCCTCTTTCTCTCATTATTTCATTATTAAATTACTTCACATGAATGTTTTTTTTCCCTTTCCCTCCCTCCCTCTCTCTCTCTCCCTCTCTCTCTCTCTTTTTCAGAGTATTACTAAACGACAACAAAATTTGTTGTCATCAGCTATAAATTTAACAGAGATGTAATTGATGATAAATTGTAATAATCACAAAATATGACATTTGAAAATGATTTTTATAACAACTGTTTTTAAAATTTCATAATCCTTAATGTTGTGCGTCTACGTGTGCGTGTGTGTGTGTGTGTGTGTGTGTGTGTGTGTGTGTGTGTGTGTGTGTGTGTGTGTGTATGTGTGTATATGTACTTACCTGTTGTATTTACTAGTTATTTTATTTTTTTGTTGGATAACCTGTAAATTCTCCTTTTAATGTTTCATTGTTAGCTAAGCTAACTACGTTCATTATACCACGTATTAGCATAATTTTGTAATGAGTCAGGTATATTTTGATAAGTAATTATGGCACGTAAAAGGATATTTATTAGGCGTTGTTTATTATTATCTTATTTGCTATTTATTGTTAATGATACGTCATGTAATGACGCAACAATAATACGTCATTTATTGTAGTAATAATTTAATTATGATAATTATTTATCAGTATTACTAGTGATAGCAACAGTGATTTCATGTAGAAAGATCAGGAGGATGCGGTATTAAAGAAATTATTTGTTATCAGTGAATATGCTTATCTCAAATGTACAAAAATTTGACCTGAAAAAAACAACAAAGTGTGCGTGATTTACGTGAAGCATTCCAAGCGCACACATATATTTACAAGAATCTCATTCAAACTGTACAAATCATTAACCCAAATGCTGATGAAACTTCTTCCATGCAACCGCTCTTCTGTAGCAAATAGCCAAAGGTAAGCGTACCTTAATTATATCTCTTACATTTAATACTAATTAATTAATTAATAATTCTATTTTTTATTATTAGTAATAATAACAAGCGTTATTCTTTTCTACCAAATTCATTCAATGTAAGATGATGTAAAGTAATACGTGTGCTAATATGGATCAAATTGTTGATTAAGATACGTTATCCTAAGACGAATATGTCGATTGAGATCACGTGAAAATTCATTACCTTAAAACGAATTTATATGCTAATTAATAAAAGCCAACCGATTACAGTAACTGAACGATCGAATAACATTAAATGATGAAATTGTGATTTTTAAATTTTGATTGTCAATATGGGTATATTTCATTTGAATAATAAAATGAGGAAAAATGTTGTAATAATTTTATTTCAGTAAATCGGATAAATAATAATTTTATTTTTTTTAAATTTTACTATTAAATTAAGATCTCCTAGAATACTATAATTGAATCCTAAAATACTATAATTGAATTTTTTTACTTCCTGTTTTATGTTTGATTTAAAAATCTAATTATTGCTTTTTTTTCCTATAAATAAATACTGAGAACATACTGAAAAGTTCATTCTTCTTAATTTATAAAATTGCAAAGTATAGTGACGAATAATTGAGTAAAAGATGATTATAATTACGTGATAGTGATTATGTAGATGAATGGTGGATAGTGCAGTGTAGTAGGAATAGCAAATAATTTTTACGACAATCTTATTAGCAATCCACTTACAACGATGAGAACAAGCTATAAGAACAAATAATGATACTGAAACAGTGATTAATCATGATTATCTTTTTTAGAGTAATAACGATCGTAAAAACAACAATAACACAAATAATAATGATGATGATGATAATGATAATAGGTGATTGTAATTGATAATAATGATAATATAATAAATAACCAACAGTAATAACTAACAGTAATAACAGTAATAATGATTGATGACGATGATCATAATGGTGATAATGATAACGATAATGATAATAATAATAATAATAATAATAATAATAATAATAATAATAATAATAATAATAATAATAATAATAATAATAATAATAATAATAATAATAATAA
>JABVXW010000716.1:0-12526 GCA_013365375.1 Litomosoides brasiliensis | reverse complement strand
GTGTACCTACAAGTATCTAAGTATGTGAAAATAATATACATAAACCTGAAAAGTACAGGTACAAATATATACTTAGAAGTATATATTAGGACTGTGTATTTACTTGTAGCTATGTACCTACAACGATAAATCAGAAAATTTCACTTAACAGGTGATTATTTGGATTGTTTTAAACCGTCACGGATTGACGCATTGCTATTATTGCTAAGTCTAAAATTACGCCATCCACGACATATCTGCCTTTTTCGTGGCCATCATGAAACATATGAAATGTGCAAAGCAATCGGTTTTGATGAAACGGTTTGACAAAATTTCATTTCAAAAATTTAATTATTAAATTTCATATCAAAGAAAGTATTATTTAGTAGTTGCAAAATTTTATTTCCTAAAATACACATATATATATGTACCTGTAATTACTCTAAATTATTTTTTTTTCTTCCTTCCTTTATAAAATTTATTTTAAAGATGTTAGTTTTAAGTAAATTAATTACATTGGAGAAAGAAAATGTGCAAAAAATTTTTCACAAAGTAATCACTATGTATTAATTTATTTTATTCATTTCAAAAATTTGAAAAATTATTTCGACATTTTACAAAGCAGCAATTTTATTTGCTATTAATGGCTTTTGAATAAATTTCTCCCTATTTTTTTAGCAATAATAACTTAAATAGTAGTAAATTTAAAATTTCATTTATTTATATTTTTGTTTTAAAAATTTTCAAAAAAAAAATTGTTGTACTTATTTATAGAAAATGCATTAAGTTGCAGATTAATGATGAACGATTACTTCAAAGTTTTTTCGTACTCTTTGAATATTTACCTATTCTTGGAGTGCTTGGCAGTATGTTAATTGTGAACTAACATTCTTATCACATTATCACTTATCACATTATCACCAATTCACTTATCACACATTACACAATGCAAAATTTTGTTTTTTTTTCATTAGAAATTATCAGCATTTAAGATTTTAATTTGAATCTGTCTAAAAAAAAATGAAGCTAATTAAATTTATCAAAAGATTAACAGGTCCTAAGAAAAGAAGTCCTTACAGCATAAAATTAAATTTTAAAAAATTTTTGCATCAGAAATTTACATTAATGAATTTAAGAAATTTTCGAAAAAGAAACGGACAAAACCAATTTTATCATTTATAAAATAAAGCTATCAATTGTCAGTTTCAATTTAAATTTGGTTTTTTTAACTTTAATTTAAATTTAATTGATAGATGTTAATTGTAGAATTTCTATGTCTTCATGCTGGTATTTCACCATTTATGACCGACGTTTCATTTCTTCATGAATTTGTAAAACCAATTGAAGTGAAACGAATGACTGTACGTGAACGATCCACATTAACTGATATTCTATACGGAATACCGGACAAGAATTTACCTGCGTACGTTTACAAGCTTATTCTCTACGCTAATGAGAAATAATTTTAGAGGCTAAATTTAAGACAATTTCATTAGGACAAATTTCACTTTTTATAAATTTAAGTCAATTTCATTTTAAGACAAATTTTACTTTTCATAAATTTAAAAGAAAATTTTGTCATTTATAAATTTTAGCAATTATTTGATATTTCTTCCTTACTACTACACCTTTCATCTTATTATTATGTAGTAATGCAAATCTATGAGAGACGATAAATTATTGAATTTGAAATTTTTTTTTCAGACTCTTTGCTCCGTCAAATATCTATCCAATTGGATTCCGTTTTAGCTTAGCAGGATTGCATGAAGTACTTGAAGTGTTTGATTGCAAACGACTAATTCGCGGTTGTGGTCGTCGCAAAACAGATGGTGTAAATTTTGATTTCGATGTGAGCGATTGCATTAGTGTTGTTTCAGGTCGCAGTGTTAAGCATAGAAATTATGAAAGTAAGCATTAAAAGAAAAAAAATGGAAATTTTTAAGTATATTTTTAAATTTCATTTTTTACTCATTAAAGGCATTTTAGAGTTTTAATATTTCAAAATTAGACTACCGCAAATTATTGGAATATTTGTTGCTTTTTTAATTTCGAATTTCGAAATTTTTCAAATTATTTTAGCCTTTAACTTCATTTTCATTATTTTTAATTTGTTACATTTTTTTTGCTTTAATTTATGCTTTTCTCTTTTTTTCATTTCATTGCACATTTGTTCTTGCCGCCTTACTATTACTGAAAGGGAACAAATTTGTTGAGTGAAACTAATGTCGTTATTTAAAATTAAAATTAAATACAAATTAACATTTTTAAAATAAATGAAATCATTATATGCATGAAAAAGATAGGTGAAAAAAAATACTAACATTTAAAAGATAAAATAATTAAATAAATTATTTAAATTGTAACTTTCTCTTTTCAAAAAAGGATCTATAATTCGAATATATCAAGATGGACAATTTCAAGTGCAAAGTATTGATAGTGATTGCGTTTGGAATTTAAAAAGTAGGCCTTCTTTCGAAAAATCAATAAATAATTTTATCAATAATTATGATAATGCACTACGAACGATGCCATGCGATTTTCCATTCGATTTACCAAGAGGATGTGCTGCATGTGATTGGATTAATCGTGGAAAATGTCCAGAAAATGTTACCATATCGCATGCATTATTGAAAAATTTTGCTGAAGGTACGGTGACACTATTAATCAGTTATCATCTAATAATCTAATTTCATTATTGAATGAAACTTGTCATTATTTAACTTAGCATTTGACTTAGCATTACTCCAATCGTCTGTATTAACTTATACTAAATGCTTAAAAAAACCAAACCAACAATAAATATTAAAACGACCAGTATTTTCATGGGGTACTAACAGTGGCATTACGGTATCCTACAGTATATTACCGTATTCAACAGCAATAGCACTTTGTGCATGTTTTTTGCACACGATATTAAATATGTGCATTTTGTATTGCATTGAAATATGAAATGTCATGATTAGAATACTAAATATTATGATCTTTGTATGTATTTGTTTATTCAAATGATAGCGAATGTTTTGCTTTTAATGATTATTAAAATCATCTACGAACAAATGACAAGATAAGCAATTAATTACTTTGAGAATGAATCACCTTGAGAATTTATACTACTACTACTAATACTACTGCTGTTACTGCTACTGTTTCTTACTAATTAATATTATATAATTCCTGGATACTAAAATTTTAATTAAAGTAAAGCAAGAAAACCTTTTTAATCTAACATTTTTAATATTTCTTTTTAAGAATTAATTAACATAAACAGTTTTACAACATATTGTCGCATTTTTTTTTCCATTACACATCTTTCCATCAAAAAAATTTGTTGTAATTTAAATCTCATTATAGAAATGATGTATCCACGTAAACTTCATGACCATTTTTTACTGGATCCACGGCTAGAACAATATATGTGCGTTGAAATATTTCCATTCTGTGATGATTACTACTTTTATGGAGCCGATCAATTAGTGACACCATTTCCATTTATTTCTGAACATCCGGTAAGTAAAGAATTTTCAATCTTATTAAGCGAATTCAGTAAAGTAAAAGTAACATTTTAATAATGCTGATTATCATTGAAGTGTCTAAATTTTAGGTTTTGAATTTAAAAATGCTACTGTATGAATTGTTGCTTACTGTATAAGTTTCACAAAGGATAATATTTGCATCTTCACAGTGTGCTTTGAGATATTACTTAATTGTAATTTTCTTTACACAAATTTTGCTTTAACTACCACAACCAATTATTGTTGGATAATACTTTTTTAATTTCTTTAGTTTATTAAACCACCGACGTCTAAATGGGATGAAGAAATGCCTCAAACAGTAAGTTTCTTAATTTTTGTTGTTATTGCTAATTAATACAAATTTAAAACAGTTTATTAATAAGCAGCAAAATTCAAAAATTCGTTATTAAGAATAAGAAAGTTTTAAAATAATTATTTAGAACAATATCATTCCATAACTGCTAGTCATAGACAGAATGCATAGTTGATTATTTAAATGATAATTAATGGATAAGTTCAAAGTTTGTAGTGCAAAAATTAAGTGGTATGACCATTATTTGCAGGGAATTTAAAAAATTTAATTATAAAAAAAAACGTTGATTGAAATAACGGGTTAAATTTTACTATCACAAAATTATTAATGCGATTTTACTATGTATTATAATGTAACCGTAAAGTACGTGTAATAACAATTAAAATGGCAGTAATAATTGCGGTAATCCTAATAATAATAACAATAATGATGATGATAATAATGATATAATTAGCAGCAATAGCAATTATTATTATCGTTACAATAATAACATGCATAAATTATGAAAAGATTATTTGAATAATCTAAATTAATTTTCATTGCATTCAAACAAAAATTTTTATCTTCAAACATTGCCTTTTTCATATAAATATGTTTTTATCCTCTTTTTTCAAGAAATATGTGTTTAGAAATTTTTGTTAGCTTAAATGACAGAACAATACATACAGTATGTGGCATGCAATAAGTTCAAATTAAAGACTGACAGAAATGGGAGGTAAAAAAAAGGTAAAAAATTATTGCTTAAGTGAAAATCATAGGAAAAAATTATTTTTTATTTCTTTGAGGATGCCGGGCCTAGTAGTGAAAAGGAATGCGATTATAACTCACTTGCTTATATCAATCGTATCATACGACCTGGATATGATTTAGAAACAGATGGCGAGGTAACATCACAATTTAAGTTAAATTTTCATTTTTTTCATTTATTTAAAAGTAGTATATATCGTATCAGTATATGATGCTTGTATACGGTAGCTAAATTAAAGGATAATACATCAATATACTAATAACAAGGATCAATATAAGATATATAAATTGAAGTGGAATACGCAGACATAACGCTTTTTCTTCATCCATTAAGAAGTAACAAGTATTGGAGTACTGTAACTGCATGATATACTGTAGTATACCGTACATAAAATATATCAATGTATTTATGCATAAAAGATATCCATACATATATATTGTGCGTAAATATTATCAAATATGTTATAAAATTTATTTTGTTTATATACACATAATGATAAGCTTGTAACGGTAAACATAAGATCAAAGAAATATCGTAATTTTATTTGAATAAAAATTTCCAAAAATATTATTTCTGCCATAGAATACATTGATATGAAGAAAAAACAGAAAATTTTAGTAAATCATAATAATTTTAAAAAAAATTAAATTCTATTTACAGTCAAGTGGCCGACAAACTCAACGCTCTTACGTAAATATTACTTTAATTTTTTGAAATAGAATTGTCATGTATGAATGACACACACTGATTGCATTGCTATTTTAAAGATAATGCTAATTAAAACTATTTTGGTGCTCCAAAGCTTCATAATTATTGCGAATAATTGAAATTTTTTAATCAAAATTTTTACTAACTATAGTTTTAGCAAGATTTGCAACGTTTACATCAACTTCAACATTGGTTACGTGGCATTTTTGCGTCACATCTATCACATAAGTATCGCGTGGAACAATTGCCCGATGATAGTGAATGAACGAAACTGATTTGGATATAAGTGATTAAATGCAAAATATAAAATGACACTATTAATTACTAATCATTGAAATGGAGATGATAAAATATTTGAAAAATTTCACTGATGCTTTTTTCTCAGTTAAAAAATATTTAAAATTATTTCCAAATAGTTTTAAATTCATCGACAACAATAATTTTGCAGTAAATTTCCAGGTTGCAAATATTAACAGCAAAAAAAACCATATCTATCTCTTTTAATCTTTGATGATAACCGTACAAATTTTATGCACTTCTCAAATCTAATATTATTCCTAATTTAATAGTTTTTTTTCAGATTACCTAATTTTAATAAGTAATGAATAATATTAAATGGTCTTTTAAATCATTCATCTAATTTTAATAAGTAATGAATACAAAGTCTATTTAAGATTATTTTCCATTAACTAGTTAATTATAATTCTTTATTTTATTTCGATATGATTTTAACAGTAACTACGTCAAAAAATACGTCAACTACGTCAAAATACGTCAACTACGTCAATGATAATATCAACTAGCATTTAAGAGAGAGTATATATGAGTTAAGAGAGCAGTTAAGAGAGTATATATGAATGAATGCTTGTAGTGTGGTAGTGCGAATAGATTGTATCACTGCAAATTTATTGACAAATTTTATTTTAAATGTGTGAATTTAATTTTTAAAAGCTTTTTTTTCCTCTCACAAACTTTGTTTTTTTTTAAGTTATTGAATTCTTGCCGTCAGTTGAAATATTTTCCTTTGTTTGCATTACTTACAACTTACAACAGTTTTGCGCTGTAAACATATGACTAGCAATAATCTTTATGTTTATGTTTACATTTTATTTCAATATGCAAAAGGTAATATTTGCCAAAGTTAACTTTTAGTTGTAAAATCTTCTCTGTTATGGTAAATTTTGTATTTTCTAAATTCTGCACTGTGAAATATTTATTGTTAAATTAAAATTGAATTGATGAAAAGAAAAAAAAACGATATTTTCTTTTTCATTTTTGTTTTTGTTTATAGCCCATATTTTAATATCGTTATTGCTTTTAAGCAAATTCAAATTGTTTAAATTTGTTTTTAATATTTCATTCTTTAGGAGTAAAATTGTCATATTTATTATTGTTACTGCTTTTAAGCAAATTTAAATTATTATATTTAAAGTTTGTTTTCAATATTTAATTCCTTAGGAGTATAACTTCTTGCATGTAATAGTGCTCATTAAATTAGCATAGTTAAATAGTGTTTACGCTTTAAATTTAATTCCAATAGTAATTTAAATTTTCATGAAGGTATAATATCTTTATAGGTCAGATAGAAGAAGCATGCAATGCATAATTAGCATATCATAAATACTAGCACAATAACCTGTTTGTTAAAATTCTAGTATTTCTCAACACTAATACAGTATGATGCCAATTATTCAACTTATTCAATTTGACCCTTAAATTTATTAAAAAAATGAAAATTTTTCACAAATTTTATCAATGGATGAGTCACATGTGCTGCTGTGCTTTCTGCAAATATCATTACTCATCTAAAATATTTACATGAAAAATCACTTCCTGAAATTGGCTGATAGAACGGAGAAACCGGAAATGAGGGTGGTGATGACTTAATTAACAAATACTTCACATTCCATCGTACAAACATTATATATTGTACGATGGAAAAATTTTATTATTTATGAATTTAGCTTTTTATGAATTTTTCAAAAAATAAAAAAATTTAATCAGATTTAATTTAATATCTAATTAACTCGTTTATTGAGTTTAATATTTAATTTGTTTAATTTGATATTTAATCTGTTCATTTAACGGCTAATTTCTTGGATTTAATATCTGATTTATTAAATTCAGTATTTAATTTATTAAACTTAACAACTAATTTATTACCTACAAATAGCTGTATGAATTTGAGTAGCAATGTAATTTTGCATTTGCGAAATACACGTAACAAATTTAATTTATTTTATAGCAAATAAAATAATTTATTATTTTCCAGTTTAGCAAGTATGCACAATCATACAGCGTGAAATATATGTTAATTAATTAGAAGACAATTTTTAAACTTATTTAATTTAATTTGTTTTCCAATAGAGCGTTTTGTTTATTATTTATGAACAAATTTTTGAAATACAACTCACCTGAAATAATGTGTCGGTTACAAAATTTAAAATTACGTAATTTTTTTTCAAAAGAAAGAACTGTTGAAATGTTTGAAAGGAAGCGGAATTTTGTAACTTTAAAAGTCATCTCAAAATTGCTTTAATTGCGATGAAAAAGAATGAAAAAGAGAGAGAGAGAGAGAAAGAGAGAGAAAAAAAAGGGGAAAAAAGGAAAGGACGATGACTTATTTGTCATTACTAATTGAACTGTTGCATTACTTGAAGAAATGTTTGAATTTTTTCAAAAAAAAAAACAAATTTCACTGAATGTTTCCTTTCTGTCTCCTTTTCTCTTTGCATTTGCAGTAAAATGAATTTTTTCTTTTTGAAAAGCAAAACAATTTCAAAATTAAAACTATCTGAAATTATCTCAAATATTTCAGTAATAACCTTTTAAATTTGAGAAAATTTTAATTTTTGCATTTTTTTTGAATTAATTTTTTACTAAAATATGGAATATTTTTTGTCTAAAAATAAATTCATATTATTGTAATCAATTATGCAATCAATTTTTCATTAATGTTTATTATTGCAAATTATAATTCGATTTAATACAAATATTTTTATTTATTAATTTAATTCAAGCAATTTTAGTTCAAGCAATTAATTCAAGCAATTTTTAAAATTTCTTGAATTTTTAATCGACCTGTAAATCGTTGAAATGGTATTCTTGTTAAATGTTGAATTTTAATTACAACTCATATTTGTGCCATTAATTTTCCCTTCTTTTTTAGTAATTTTTTATTACTAATTAATCGAATTCAATCGAACGACCTAAAAAGGAAACCGATAAATTTGCTAATTTTATTTCAAATTTTCATCGTATTATTGCTCTGTAACGATTTATGCGAAATTAAACGATTGATCAACGATTTTCTTTTGTAAAGAAAACAAAAGTGAAAGAATTTGTGAACAAATACACCGTAATTAAGGTGAGCAATTTCTTTCTTTCTTTTTCTTTTTCTCTCTAAAATACAAATTTTTGTTTTCATTTTTTTTTCTTTTCGTTGTTAATTGCAATTGTGTTGTGTTGAAAATTCTATGCTAAGGAATTTTTTGGGCCAAATAAATTAAAAGTTATTAGATAGAATTGGGTGAATATGAAATTGAAAGTTACGATTGGTAAATTTTAAAAGGTAATTTTACATTGTTTTTGAATTTTGCTTAATTTATACACTCGTTTATTACTGTATTGATATTCAAAATTATAATTTTGAATTTTTTTAAGATTTCATATCAAAATTAATTTACAAATACCATTTTGAGAAGAGTGGAAAAAAAAATTTATTTACTTTAAATTACTTCATCAAAGGTCATCGCAATTTTTCATCCTTTTTTTTGCCCTTTTTTTTCTCCTAAAAGTTTCCTTTTTTTAATTTAAACAAAAAAAAGCAAAAAACAAAAAATGAGAGAAAGAAAGAGTTTTCGTCTTACTTTCATTTATTTGTCGTTTACATCTTCATTACACTGTATATTGAGTATCGGAATTTTATTTTTAAAATATTGCAAGAGTTTCTCGTCTTCCCACTTTCTCTCTCTCTCTCTCTCTCTCTCTCTCTCTGTCTGTCTCCCTATCGCCCACTTTCATTTTTGTTACAAAAATTTAGAAAAAATATGCAATATTGTCGCAAATAAAAATTTTCCATCAATCATTTTGGTTAACAATTTAATTTTGAAAATAGTTTTTATGCAAATAGTACTGTAAGTGAAAGTAAAAATTTCGGTTTTTTTTTGTGAAAATTTATTTGCTTTTTATTTTTGTTGATATTTTTAAGACAGTAAAATTTAAGGAAATATTGTTACTTGAAAATTTCACTTAAATTATTTATTTTCTAAATTTCCCGTTGTACTTTTGTACAACACAAATACCTGTAATTAGACAAATATTTGTTAGATTAACATTAAATCTAAAGAAATCATTAATTAAATCTAAATTTTTTTTTGTTTTCCGTTTTTTTTTAAAGCTATAAATGATAAGTTAAGAGTTCAAATTAAAGTATATACTGTTTACTTTGATGAAAACCTTACTCGTTGTTTATCTAAATTAGTATATAAGTATATTTGTAGTGTGTAAGTACAAATATATTTGTAGGATTAGTAATGATCATTTAAGTAAAATTTTCATAAACAATTTACTTTTTGATATTTTTCATTCTTTCATTTCTTTCTCATTTTTAAAAATAATGTTTTTTTTAAAAAAAAATTATTGAATTAATTAAATTTACGCAGCGAAAAACTTTTTGGAGCCTAAATTAGTTTTACTGATTTTATTGAAATCATTCGTATAGAAAAACAGTTGAACAAATTTTTGCCAACAATTTCTCATAATTATTAAAAATTACATTTTTGAAAAAAAAAGAGGGCAAATGTTATTGTAAAACAAAAAAAAAATTTTTTTTTTTGGAAAATTAATTTTAAAACAGAAATTGTTTTTAGCAATTTCCTTTTTATGCAACGATCGGTTATACAACTTTTGTGAATTTTTGAGTAATTTTAATACGAATACTTTGATACTAACAAATAATCAATAATTGAGTGTGATCGAAGAGATAGAAATATATATAATCGGTAATCGTTTACCTAATATCATTATAATTGTTAAAGTAATAAATTATAATATATTGGCGAGAGTGTTCCCTTTTTCTTTTACATTTCTCTTTGTAATCAAAAAAAATATGAAAAATTAAAAAGATAGGAAAAAAAAACATATTTTCAACAATTCACATTTTACTTGAAATATTTTACTTTCAAAATTTCATAGAATTTAATTTCATCCTATCAAATGAAAATAATTTATGGCAAGCGAACGAATCAATTATTTGTAAATTACAGCAATAAATGAGAAATTTTTAAAAATCTATTAATTTCTAGTTTTTATTAAAATTATCGTTGCTGTCATCATTTGACAGCATGTCCTATTAAAATTTAAATTTTAAAATTTAACAAATAACAGATTTCAGGGACAATCTATTACCACTGATAATTGATAATTGCTAGAAAATTATTCTAGCAAATTTTGCTGCTATTAATTATCAGTTAAATTCTATAATATTTCCATTTCTTTTTTCTTTTGATATTTCAATTTTTGAATTTTTAACTTTTTTTTTACTTGCACTTTTATTTGGTAAATTTTATTTTTCGTGACTGAATGAGCTGTTACATGAAATAGACTATAATTAATTTAAAATTGTAGTTTCATTACTTAAGCAATTTTTGTTATTCATGTTTTATCGGTGGAACTAATTTAAAATTAAATTATAAGTTTAGCATTTAGAGGGAATTTTATTCTGGTTAATATGATGTTTGTTTTGAATTATTTATTTCGAATTAATGTTTGATATTAACAAATAATCAGAAATTGAACTGATTCGGCAATTTAAAATTTAATTTAAATCGTATAGCAAGTTGGATTACGGAAAGAGATAAGCACAAGTGGATAAAATGCACATTTCATTTCCGCTTTACTTCTTATCACAGTAGAAATCTCTTCTGCCCATCTCTCTCTCTCTCTCTCTCTCTCTCCCTCTTTCTTTTTCTCTCCATTTATCTGTCTATATATTCATCTGTCTTTTTCAATAGTTAAACGTTCCTTATTTATTTTATTGATTAAAATATGCTTATACTCGCTTACTACACACGATATTTTAAATTTCATATATGAAAAATAGTTCATTTCATTTTCATTATTTGTACAACGCTCAATTAATTAAGTAAATAAGAAGAAAAAAGGAGGAAATTTTATTTTTAATTAATTAAAATTAACAATTTATTAATTTAATTAATTAATTAATTGTAATAGGAATGATTACTTTTACCATAATACTTGTAATTTTCTCATTTTCTAATTTTTTTTTTTAGAAGTTATTTCTTATTCAAATTATTACTCTTCCACTATTATTTGATATTTCTGACATTTATATTTTAATTTTTTTTCAAATAATTTCACTTTCGCTTCTTTTTCTTTGCTTTGTGAATTAAAGAAAAAAGTACAGTTATTTCAAAAAAATTTAAAAATGTTATAATTTAGAAATTATAGTTTATTTTTCACTTTTTCTCCAACTCTTCGATTTAGTTAGCAAATAAATTTTATTGTATTAAATTTAAATTTCATTGTAAATTTTTCCTCTGCAAATAATAAATATTTCAAATTGCATTTATCGCAATACTCCTCAAACTATCATATTTCAAATTCATTCATTAATTTCGGATTATATATATCATGCTTTAATTTCAGATTAAATATGTCATTTAAATTATCAAAAAAAAATTTTTTTTTCCATCTATTTTTTTTGGAATTTATCTGACAAAAAGGAAATGAAACATAAATAAATTGCTTAAACAAAAATTATGCTATTCGATTTTTATACTTTTTGTTATTTTTGTTTTTTTATTAATAAATAAATATTAAAATTACAAATTAAAACAAAACATTTCATTGCTTTACGCTTAAAAATATGCTTGCGACTACATTAATTTCTCATTTGAAATTACTAATTATGCATAAATTAACTGTTATTGTCGTCGGTTGGTAAAAAAAAAGAAATTAAAAGAATTAAATGTTAACAATGAAAGAACGTTGTTGTTGGCGTTGTAGTTGATATTGTTGGTGTTGTAGTTGTTGTTGTTGTTGGTGTTGTTACTGTTGGTGGTGGCGGTGTTATTGGTGTTGTTCTTGTATTTAAAGTTGTATTTAATTTTCTAATTTATCGTTGTAAGTACAAAGCTACAAGTAAATACACAGTCCTAATATATACTTCTAAGTATATATTTGTACCTGTACTTTTAGGTTTACGTATATTATTTTCACATACTTTGATACTTGTAGGTACAT
>JABVXW010000715.1:0-12533 GCA_013365375.1 Litomosoides brasiliensis | reverse complement strand
AATAATAATAATAATAATAATAATAATAATAATAATAATAATAATAATAATAATAATAATAATAATAATAATAATAATAATAATAATAATGATAATAATAACAATAATAATAATAATAACAATAATAATAATAATAAAATAATAATAATAGTAATAATAGTAATAGTAATAATAATAATAAATAATAAATAATGTCATCTAATGAATAACATCCTGTCATGGGTCATTTTTATTATTTAGTGCATATGTAAATTAAATCATACGGTAAATCAACAATTTTCACTATTTTCTTCTTTTTAGAAAAATTTTACTATGGTATGAGAATCAATTAACAAAATTGAAAATGCCTGAAGCCTTGGAATGGGATATGTGGGGTGCTCTCTTCTATGTTGGCACTATTTTTACCACAATTGGTTAGTGTAACTCAATTCTTCTAGTAATAATTTATTTTTATACTTAGAAAAAAAGAAACAAACAACCTTACTATCTTTGTTTATTTAGTCGTTTAAAATTATTCCATTATATTAACCTAAATTCATTGTTTATATATAATTCCAGGTTACGGTAATATAGCACCTCGAACACCTGGTGGTAAAGCATTAAGTATTGTGTATGCAATTTTTGGTATACCTCTTGTACTAGCTATATTAAGTCAATTTGGTAAAACGCTTACAACATTTGTTAGTAATATTTGGATGAGGTAATAATATAGTCAAATTATTTCCATCAAATTACTTGTTTTGCTTGTGCAAAATAGCTTAGTAATTTTAAAAGTAAAATTTAAGAAAAAAAAAGCAATAAATTAAACAAAAAATGGAGAATTTAAAAGAAATTTGAGTTAAAATATCTTCAGTGTTTAATTTAACTAAGATATATACCTTTTTATAGGTAAAGTAATTTTTATTTAAAGCTTTACATTGGTATTATTCAATTATTACATAATGACAGCTGTGTAAAATGAAACAATTTAAAGAATGCAAAATATTTTTCGTTTCACAATAAAATTTAATTACGGTAGTTACATTACGGTATCATACAGAAATTCCTCTACAGTATTCCAAAAAATCTAATTACAGATATCGAGAATTCATAAAAAGACATACAAAAAAACAACGTATTTCAATAGCAAAACAGCAGGAAAAATTGCGCACCTACAAAAGGAAATACATACCGTAAGTACCGTATGCTTAGCTTTGTTAAACTTCTAACTTTCTACTAAAACTATCTAATATTTCAATTTTATACTAATTATCAATAAAATAACATGTTAACAGGAAAAATTACTATTTCAACATAAAGAAGAACAAGGTAAATGATGAAATATTAATTAGTATATTTTTTTCATAGGAATATTTTGGATGTTGAAGAAGGTAATTTGGAGCAAAGTCATCAACTACTCAATAATCCACCATCATCAGAAATAGCTGAAGTAGAGAACGACGATGAAATTGAAAGCAAGTTTGTATTTTTTTTTATTCCTTCAAATTTATTCAATGGTAATTTTATATTACATAAAAATTACATTTATTATACTATAAAATAATCTGATGAGCAATTATTTGAGTAAAATTTTACTAAAATTGATTACTAAAATTGAAATAACCTAAAATTGACTAAAATTGAATTAAACCAGTAAAATTTAAAATAAATCAAGAAAAAAACCAGTAAAATGTTGTAGTAGAACAACAAAAAGAAAATGAGAGGAACAAACTATATTACACTGTAAATAAATGATTTCATTTTAATTCCAATCATTTTAATTTATCAATTTTATATATTAATTATATTAGTTTTTCAATTTCAAAATTTATCAATTTTTCAAAATTTTCAAAAATTTCAAAATTTATCAATTTTATATATTAATTATATTACTCAGTTTTTTTTTCAATTTTCATTTTCTTTCTTTTTTTTTTCTTAAAGATTTTTCTAATTTATTTTTATTTTAGGACAATACCAGTTTGGCTTGCATTATTAATTTGCATTGGTTGGATATGTATATGTGCGGGTCTATTTTGTCTCTGGGAAACACGCTGGTCCTATTTCACTTCTCTTTATTTTTTCTTCATTTCATTATCAACCATTGGCCTTGGTTAGCAATCATTTCCAATATCAATTCACATATTTTTCCAATATCAATATCAATTTATATCATTTCCAATATCAATTTTTTATGTTTAATTTCCAAATCATTTTGTGTTTAATAAATTATTGAAAAAAAGGAAAAGAAAAGAAATTTAATTAATTCATATAAATATAATTTGCTTACAACAGGTGATGTAGTGCCAGATCATCCACACATGTTGATATTAATGTTTTGGTTGGTAATCATTGGTCTTTCAATTGTTTCAATGCTTCTTAATGTAATACAAATTAAATTTGAAGAATGGCTCTATCATTTGATGATACGAATGCAGGTAAATGAGAGTAAAATTTAAAAGAAAAAAAGAAGAAGAATTTGTGTGTTTTAAAATTTCATTAAAAAAATTTTTAATTAAAAGAGAAAAAAAGAATTAATGAAGAGGAACATTCAAGCAACACTAATAATAATAGTATTAATAATAGTATGATAATAGTATTAAATAATATTTAATTATGATATGTCATTTCTTAATTTAGTAATAATAATAGTATTAAATAATATTTAATTATGATATATCATTTCTCCATTTTTTTTGTTTATTTCAATTAATTTAAAAAAAACAAAACAAAACGAATGTACTCGTAATTGATCGTAAAAAAAAAATTATTTCTGAAATTTTCTAGAAAGAATATCAGCATGCCTTGGCGTGCGGTGATCCGGTGAAGCGTAATGAAATTCTACAACGCTTGATGGCAAAAGAACCATGGTTTGTACGCAATATGGCACCACATTTGCTTAGCGAACAACAAACTGCTCAGCTTGATAAACAGGTTAAGCATATTATTTAAAAAGTTAAAATTAATTAACGAAAAGAGCATGTGGTACAAAATTTGAAATAATTAAATTAAAAACTTAATTAAGACATAAATGTAAAATGATAGTGATGTTTCAATTCAAAGTAAAAATTTTGCAAAAAAAAATTTGAATAGAATTTGAAGTTTTTTTTCTCACTTTTTTTTGAATTATTATCTAGCAATGTTTTTTATTTTTTATCGAAGAAAAGGTAAGAGAGAGGAAGATGGAAAATTGAAAATGAAACTTTAAATCTATTTAATTAATAAAAAAAAAAGTTTATTAACTGATTGTAAAATAGTCAAAATTACAGGCTGAAACTTATGAGCGATCAGTCACAGTATTGAATAATAAAAATATTCAAACTGAGGAAAAATTTTTTCACAAATCTTCATTTTCCGAGTCAACCGTAAAATTTCACGTTAGTGATTTTTGAAATTCACGCCATGACGATGATTTGAAGCCATCACTTGTCATTGTTTTTTCTGTAGTTTATTTTTTTTTGTAAAAATATAATAATTAAATATTAAATGATAATGAAATTGTTGTTAGGATATGGGTACAACAATGTCTTTCACGGAAGAAATTGACGAAATTAGTGCTCAGCAAGCAAAACATCCTGCGTGAGTATTTTTAATTCGAAATGATTACGAAATTTTCAAATTTTAAATATTTCAAAAAAAAAACTTTTTGAATTTTTGGAAAAAGTACTTGTAATTTAACTTTTAGAAATTTTTTTTTATTTTCAAAATATGCTCATTATTTCTTGTAACTCAAAATACTATCTTGTGATTGAGAATTATTTAAAATGTACTACTATACTATCAAATTTGTTGTTGCAATGATCTAAAAAGATAGTTAAATTTTCTAGCACTAAAAATTTATTAAATTGAAATTAAAAATTACACTATCAGAGAATTAGCAAAAACAAACAAAAGAATTAGCCAAAGTAGAAATGCACAAACCAAAAATAAGCAACACTATCTTAATAAGTAATACTATCAAAACCAGTGATATATAAGTACTGCTACGAAAATCAATGATACATAAGTATTACTATCAAAAGCAATGCTACATAAGTAATACTATCAAAATCAATGATACATAAGTATTACTATCAAAAGCAATGCTACATAAGTAATACTATCAAAATCAGTGATACATAAGTATTACTATCAAAAGCAATGCTACATAAGTAATACTATCAAAATTAGTGATACATAAGTATTACTATCAAAAGCAATGCTACATAAGTAATGCTATGAAAATCAATGATGCATAAGTAAATACTGTCAAAATTATAAAAATATTGTTAACGATTATTAAATTTAGGTTAATTAACTTATGTGCGCAATTTACTTGTTGCAGAATGGA
Source organism: Litomosoides brasiliensis (assembly GCA_013365375.1). NCBI lineage: Eukaryota > Metazoa > Nematoda > Chromadorea > Rhabditida > Onchocercidae > Litomosoides > Litomosoides brasiliensis. The sequence continues at coordinate 8,227 of JABVXW010000715.1, read as the reverse complement.
CAATATTTCGTTAGCATCTTCAACATTTAAAACAAATACGCTAATATCAGCTCCGAATGTTGACGATGATCCAAATTCCATATCTGAAATTGCATCGCTTCAAATGGATTTCACAAGGTAATAAGTAATTCATAAAAGGAAGGAACACATATCTGTAATGAATGTAAATTAACAAATTTGAATATTAATTTATTGATTTTACTTGAATTTGCATAATTTACTTAGTAAATTACTTAAATTTGCATAATTTACTTTATTAGTAAATTATGCAAATTTAAGTAAAATTATGCAAATTTAAGTTTATTAGTAGCTGTTAATCAGTTGAACTTTTCGTTTGTTTTCTTTTTTTTTGAAATTTTATGAAGAATTAATTAATTAAAATTTTAGCTCAGAAGCGATTGATCGTAGTGTTCAAGCGATAGTATCACTAGCTGATCAAGCGCAACAAATAGAGCAGTGTATTTTAAGCGGTTGCGCTGTACAAACGGATATTGCACAATTTCAGGTTGATGAAATTATGCTCAAACTACATGATTTACAGGTAAGAAGTGTAGTCATTTCATTTTCATACATAAATAATAATTATAATTTTTAAAATTTAAAAAAAATTTGAATAATTTATTGTAAATTTCGATCAAAATTCGATCTCAATTTCTCGATTAAATTCGATCAAAATTCGATCTCAATTTTTTAAAATTCAATTTCGATCATTATAAGTTTAATTTAATTTTATTTTTGAATATTTTAAGGCTAGAAATCGTCCAGAATTAATGGATCGTAGCATGGAAACATCGTTAAATGATGATGTTGTAAATATTGCAATAATAGAAGCAGTAAATGATCATCATAGTCCTGTACGATTTGTAAGTTATTAAAAAAATATTTTAAAAATAATTTAAAAATATGAAAATATATAGGATAAAAATAGGATTTTTTTTTCTTTACAGGATGTTTCAACGGAAACTGAAATATTGGTGCCTGAAATGGCTGAACAAAGTGCGATAACGGAAGAGGAAACCAGTCAGCTATTTAACCGATCAATGGAAACAGATGCATGGATGTCACAAATACAGGCACCGGAATGCAGTCGAGCGGTGCAGACAGCATTTGACGATGAAGTAATAGCTTTTTAAAATAACCTAAAATTACACTTTTTTTTTCAAAAAAAAAATACTTCTATTCTATCTTGTAATAAAGAAAATTCTGTAAAAAAAAATCTTTTGAAAATTAAAAAAAAAGTGAATTTTATTCTAAAATTTATTGCAAAATAAGGAAAAAAAATTACATATAATATTAAAATTATGAATTGCCAGATGTCTGAATTATCATCAAAGGAAAGAAAGCAGACTGGTTTCATCAATTCATTCCTAATTGAAAATAGGTCTGTTTAAACATTGTAAATGTCATTTTGGTATTAGAAAATGAGCGAATAAAGAAAAAATATCTGAAAATAAAGAAATAAAATTTTTTGAAATTCAATAGGTCTGTTTAATTGCTATGGAAAAAAAATTTTTAGTTTTTTCTACACAACTAACAAATGAAGCATGAAAAAAATGAATCGGACAAAATTGATTAAATTTGATTTTAACTATCATTTCATTTATTTCGATAAATAATAGTATAATGTATTTTTGTTAAAAATTAATAGTTCTGCTTAAAATAATCATTTTTTATTGATTGGTCAATTATCTGATCGATCGATTGATTGATTGATTTGTTTTGCAGTACGCAATCTTCGTTTGAAACAAAAGATACGTGTGACACATTTGTTCAAACAATGCTTGATATGAATAATTTTAATTTGGAAAATTTAATTGATAAAGAATGTAATGCATCGAATGTATCAGTTAAGCAACGAATGGATGATGTAGGCGAATCTGCGCCACGATTGATCAAACCAAAACGACAAGTTAGCTTATTGATATGAAGCTTATTAATTTTAGTATTATTATTAGCATTTTTAAATTTAAAACATTTGTCATCAGAGTTGCTATCTGCAGTTTTTATTCATTCCTTTTTTTTTCAACACACTAATAAAGCTAAAAATTTCAAATATTATTTTAAACAATATATAATTGTTGGATAATTACAATTAAGAAATAGCAATAATAGAATTCATCATTATAGTTTCAAAATTACATGACAAATTACACGATCATCATTTTTATTTCAAAATTATAGGTAAAAAAAATTTCAAATCTTACAGGATCTCGTCATTCAAACCGATGATTCGTATCTGAAAATAGCTCGACGATTAGATCAAATTCGAACAAATCGCACTGAAAGTTTACATATTTGTATGGCAAAACCGTTGAAGAAAATGGAACGTGGAAATAGGTATTTAATAAATTCATTTAAAATTATTATTTTATAAACAATTTTAAATAATCATTTCAATTCACTAAATCAATAATTAAATCAATAATTGAAAACAAATAAAAATTACATAAATATGTTGAGGAAAGAAAAAAACGCATGAGAAAATTACATATAATTAAGCAAAACAAAAAAAAATAAATTTCAGCGATGTGTGAAATTAAATATAAAATAGTCATAAAAGGAATTAATTTTTTTTTTATTTTTTTGCATAAGCATTTTTTAGCTCTAAACGTCGGATGGAAAGTTCTGACGGAAGGCATGGACATTATTTGCGAGTACCAAGTATGCGACGAAAAAATGATAGTCAAGCAGCTAACGACGAACAAATATTTCCATCTATAAGGTCTTTTTTTGACTTAATTTATCATGCCATGGCATATTTCTCAAATTATTACAGTATGCTTCATCTATTATACCATAGCGTATTTCTCTAATTATTACAGTAGCCTCTCAGATTATTACAGTAATTTCTCAAATTATTACAGTAAAATAGGTATTTGATAAAATTCATCTAAAATTATTACTTTATAAATAATTTTAAATATTACCGCTTCACAACTGCTGCAATATTCAATGAAAAAATTCAATCTATTAATACCATAGCGTATTTCTCAAACTATTACAGTATGCTTTAATTATTATGCCATGGTACATTTCTTAAACTAGTACAGTATGCTTTATCTACTATACCATAGCTTATCGCTCATATCAATACAGTATATTGTAAAATCTTCAAATTTTCTTTTTCTTCATTCTACCTCCTCATAATTCAATCTAAAAGTTTAATTAGTAAAATTTTCTATCATAAAATTGATATTTTTATGATAGTAAAATTGATTTTTTTATTTGATATTTTTATTGATATTTTTTTTATTAATTTTTTGTGAGTAGAAAAAAAATAACTGAATATTTCTTTCCAAAAACAAAAAAAGATTTTCCAAAAATTTCAGCGTTCCAGAAATGATGGAAACAGAAGTGGCAGAAGATGATCGATTGAATTTTTCCTCATCAAAAAATGATAATGTCAGTTGAAACCATCGTTTCATAGCAATTTTTTTTGTTTTCATTTTGTTGAACAAAAAAGAAAAAAATTTTTATAAATTAAATAAAAATAAAAAGTCTAAATATTTTGTTGTCATTTGCACTACCTGTTTCACAACTGCTAAAATATTTAATGAAAAAATTTTCCTCTCTCCCTCTCTCTCTCTCTCTCTCTCCCTCACTCCCTTCCTCTCTTTCTCTTTCTTTCCTTCTTTCTTCTTAATCTTTTAACCTATCCGTCTCCCTTACAATGCGAAAATATCACAGGTCCTTTATACACACACACACACACACACACACACACATCCGCACATGGCATAAATTAACCAATTTCTGATATGATATGATAAATATATTTAATTATCATTTAAATATAGCGCTTTAAATATAGCACTTATGATATGATAAATATATTTAATTATCATTTAAATATAGCATTTTAATTAATTATGATAACTTATATGTTAAATTTATCCATCCAATTAAAATATAATTATTAATTCAACCGTTTATGGTTTCGTTTTTTGTTTTTGCTTTTTTCCTCTCTTAAATTAACACTATTTTTTTTTCAACTATTATAAGTTATCATAATTAATTAAACTATTAAGTAAAAAACATTTTCCAAAGTTACCTAATAATGCACAAAAAAAAAACAAACTCCAACTGTCAACACTAATTTCCAGGTGAGAAGTGTTTTAGGCTATATTTTTATGAAATTATTTTATTTTTTTAGAATAAAAAAACAATAGGTAAAAAGCAATACAATGCCAAAATTTTACTTCACTAAAATCTTTCAATTTTCTTTTTTGTATTAAATTAATTAATTAATTTTGCCCTTTTTTTTTGTTGTTCCTCTATTTTAGCAACGATTTTATAAATCACGTTCCATCTCACCACCGAAAATACAACATCGAAAAGTGTCACAGCAAATGTTGCATAAACGAAAGCAATCATTACCACTAACAATGCAACCTGGTAGAGTGAGCGATTTTATTTGGTACCATGAAATGGGTATTCATAATCCTGGCACACCTGAAGGTCTTCGTGCATCACAAACAACAATTATCGATATGCGGGAAAATAACATTTGCAAAGTTGAGAAATGTAAATTGACGAATATGCAAAAGCGAAGAGAGGACGAATAAAATTTAATTGTTTGTAATTTCGAGATCAATATACTGTAATTTCGAGATCCATCAAATTTAATTATTATATTTAATAATTATACTTTTATAATCTTTTAATACACAATACCTATTTCTTATTAATTTATCTATTAGTTTATTGAGGAAATAAAAATATTTTGATGAAATATCGATGCTACTACTACTGCTGCTGCTGCTGTTGCTGTTGTTGTTGTTGTTGTTGTTGATCGTTGTTGTTGTTGTTTTGTTGCTTCGCTTTTTTTTATCGCATTGTTTCTTTTTACATATTTGTAAATTAATTTAGTCAAATAATTTTTTATGTAATTTGCATAATTTGCATTTATGTAATTTGCATTTGCATAATTAGAGGGATTTATAAAGCACAGTTTCTGCTGTCATAAGAACGGTTGTAAAAAAATTGAATTGCAACGTGTGGTCGGTCATTTGCGCATTTCTGGCAAAAAATTTTTCAGCAATGAAGGTAACCTATATCATTTAGATAATATTTCGATCCATAACATTTAGATACTAATACTTTGGTAGACTAAAAGATTTATAATTGAAATCAAGAATGTGTTCTAATTTAAATGGAAATTTAAAAATTATCATTATTTTGATAATGAAGCTTTTAGTTGATGGATTACTCTTTGCTTATTTTGTCGTACTTTCAACCTTATAACGATCATCAAAAATTGGTTATATTCAGGAGGAGCACCAAGTTATATCAATTAGTTAATTAATTAATTAATTAATTTTGATAAATTTCAGTCTGAAACTGATATAACACAATCTGATAAGCGTACAATTATTTTACTATCAGAAGATGGCGAAAAGATAACTGTTGATATGGATGTTATATCACAATCAAAAACCATTAAAAATTTATTAACAGGTTAAAAAAAAAGGAAATTATTTTTTATCATTGCACCTGTGTCTAAACTTTTCCAAACACAACATATTTTAGTTCTAATTTTGGATTTTAAATTAGCAGTGTTCTATTATTCAATTTTTAAATTTGCTTTAAATGTCAATTTTTACTTGAAATTTTAATTTTTAAATTTACTTGTATTTACTTGAAAAATTTTTCAATTTACTCGAAATGTACACGTGAAAATTTTGTGTAAAAATAATCAATTTAATAGGATTTTTACATTTATTTTAAAAGAAAGTAAAGTTTAGACCTACTGGTTGATCGAGTTGATGAGTCACAACCAGCTTTTGATCTACCTGTACAATTACCAGCAAGAACTATTCGAAAGGTTTTTGCTTTATCATTTTGCTTCCTTCTTTTCCTCTTCCTTTTTAAAATTTTTTTTTTCTTTTTCTGTTTAGTATAAAATACACATTGTTGCTAAAAAAAAGTTCAAAAACAAAATGAAATACTGAAAAGTCTATCCCATTTCGCTTCATTTTATTCTACAACTTCCTGCAGTATAGGTAGGACCACTGCAGTAGAACAATAAAGATATTCAAAAATTTTAAATCTCACAAATAGTTCAAATATTTCAATTAAAATTAATAAAATACATAAAAAGAAAAATGCAAAGTGGGAAGAAAATTTTTATCAATTAATTATACTAATTTAAAATATAAAAAATTCCAACTGTCGCCCATAATTTGACTATCTGATATTGACCTTTATGATCGCATAGATCATCAAGTGCATAAGTCAATGATGAAAGATATACGTACGTCAATGATTAAGCAAACCTCATAGTATAATACGTTTGCCGACCACTAAAATGTTTTTTGGTCCTTCAATAAAAAAAAAAGTGAAATGCCAATAATGATCAGTTGGCTAAAAAGTTTCCTGAAATTCATCAATTATTTGGGAAAATGAAAAAATTTTAGTTTTTAAAATTTTCATTCCACCACTACATTACAATATAATTCAATAGCTAACTCAAAAACTTTGTTTGTTTAAAGAAAATTTTTTTTTTGTTTTTTTAAAATTATAACTATCACATTGAACTGTTGTAGTAAGCTGTGAATTAATTTTTTTTTAATTTTATAAAAGCAAATTTGAGGAGTATTTTTTTTCTTTTTGCTCGTTCTTTTTTTCTCTTAAATTTTACAAAAAATTTACAATTTTAAACTAAATTCTTACCTAAATTATTTGAAAAAAAATTAAGTAAATTATCACTATCAGCAAAAACAAACAAACAAACAACAACAACAAATAACTAAATTGAAAAAATATCTATAAAAGAGGAAATTTAAAAATTTTATTAAAATTGATTTAATTTTTAATCAAAGGATTTTAATTTGCTCAATAAAATATTTTCATTTCGTTAGGAAATTTTTTTTTGAATAAATTTAAAAAATTTTTTAAGGTTCTAGAATGGTGCAAACATCAGACAAATGTTACGGCTGGCACAGAAAAATCTGAGGAGGAAAAAAATTGGCAGCAAAATTTTCTTGCCTTACCGGATAATAATGAACTTTTTGAACTCGTACAGGTAAATGAAAAAGTATTGTTGCACGTGTGCAATTAAGTATTTAAAATTCTAATCCATTATCATTTATCAAAAATGCTAATTCAAACTTAATTGTGTGCCATTTTAGGCTACTGATTATCTGAGTGTCAATGATTAAATACATCAATTATCATTTATTTATCAGGCGGAAACACCTTATCAGTATAGCTATTTCAGGCCTATCAGTATGGCTATTTCAGCCTTATCAGTATGTCTATTTCAGGCTGCTAATTATTTGGATGTTAGTGATTTGCTTTCATCTGGCTGCAAAGCTATAGCTAATCATATCAGAGGAAAGACCGTTGAGGAGCTGCGTGCTTTTTTCAACATTGAAAATGATTTCACACCTGAGGAGGAGGCTCGTGTAAGTTAAGAAAAATAAAAGATAAACAAAAAACAATTTAAAATGTCAATTGAATTTTTAGCAAAAAATTAATTAAATTAAAAATTTTATGAAATAGAAGAGAAAAAAAAATTTGCATATTCCATCCATCAGCTACTGTATTATTAATTTTGCTACGACAATATTTTAGTAATTAAACGTTAAAATATTTCTTTAAATATTTAAATCAAAAAAATTTCAGATTCGAGCAGAAAATGCTTGGTGTGAAATGTAACAATTAAATAGATAATTAAATTTTGATTAAAAATTCAATTGTAATTAATGGAAATATTTGCTATTTATTGTCCATGATCTGAATAAAATGTAAATAATTTTGTTTCAAAATATTTTTTTTTCTTTTTTTTTAATTGTATCACACTTACGTGAGAGAGTGTAAATGTTGATATTCCAATTTAAACATACTGAGAGAAAGAGATGGAAAGAGAGAGAAAGAGAGAGAGAGAGGGCAAAAAGATACTTTTAAAAGTTAAAACTAATTGAAATAATATGATTGTTGATTTTCTTGAATGAATTGTAGGAGCGTAAATCAATCATTGAAATGAATGTTTCTTTTTTTCTATGCAAATTTTTTAGAGGCAAACTGTTTACTTACTTACTAATTGCAAGCATATATGAATGGTAAAAATTATTTTTTTTTTCTAAAAAAATTAAAACGATTATTTAAATTACGCTATTTAAATTCATTATTTAAATTTCTGTGTGTGTGTGTGTGTGTGTGTGTGTGTGTGTGTGTGTGTGTGTGTGTGTGCGTGTGTGTGTGTGTGTGTGTGTGTGTGTGTGTG
>JABVXW010000714.1:0-12547 GCA_013365375.1 Litomosoides brasiliensis | reverse complement strand
GCTCATCCCACAACTATGTTTGTAATAACTCATTTAAATGTTATTAATTTAATTAATTTTATAAATTTAAGTATATTTTTTACCCTCTACTTTTTGGTTCTACTAAAAGTAGACACCATTAATAAGTTTAGTTTTTAACTAATCATTATGCTGTTACGTTTTACATCTGGGTTAATGGACTTTTCACGCTCGTTTCTTCGAATAAGTAGTACACGTTCATTTCCCATACGATACTGTGACATATGGTACTGTGAATTTATCTCATTCCTGAAAATAGTATAATTAGAAGTGACATTTTATAAAAGTATGAATACATGAGTTTGACTCTTCGTACCTATCGTTGGTATTGATGACTGATGAATCTAATGAAAAAGAAGCTAGACTTTTTCTTCATGAGGAGTACAGGTAGTCGGTTGTTCTGTGGATTTAAAATTTTCGATGATAATTGCAGATGGGCGAGAAAGGGAGTGAAAGCGTGCGTAATTCGCTGGAAGATTTGTTAAAATCAATGAAGAAATGGCCTGTAAAGGAAATTAGTGATTTAGAAATGGATTCATCCGGTGATCCTGAACCATACAAAATATCCGACTTGAATACATCTTTTAAAAAATTACTCTGTGAATCAGAGTTGAATTCTGGTTGCACACCTCAGCTGCTTAATGATTCAACGGTTACAGCTGTCGATAAACAGGTATTTTGCATTAATATTATGAAAATAGTTAGAAGATAAGATTTTTTTACGTAGTCTAGATTTGGTATTAAGTTACAGAAAAGTAAAATTGAGCTGTGTATGTTTTGATAATATAACGAGAATAGAGATCATAGAAGCATTTTAGATGAATCAAATCACTTGAATAAAGTGTTAGTGTCACATCATCCAAGTGAATTTGGTTAAAATGCTGTTTCTTTATGGTAATCAAAGATATCATAAATGCTTTTTTATAAATACTTGTTTCCTCTGTATACATTAACTGGACAGATTAGTGTGATGCAAATTTGGATCATAAGCGTGAATTTCTTTTGTTTATTCGTTAATTGTTGTTCAACTCATTTATAAGGAGTTCTTGTAATTGTTATGACTAAAAGTTATAGATTGCACGATTTTAAAGTATTGCATTCTTCACATAGGTTTCTGTTTCGTAACACAGTAACATATTTCCCACGTTTTCTTAAATGCCAGAAGTCCGTGACGATTGCTTCATTTATATATAAGTTCTTTGAAATTCAAAATTTTTTTTAATATATTAGACTAATACATTTTCGATTCACCGACTGATAATGTTTGGGAACATATTTGGTAAAGTATGCCTTTGTATGCATCAGCTGGGGTTCTCTCATTAAGCTTCAGTTAGCAGAAACGTAAGTCACTTCAGCCACCTTAATAAATTTACCAAAGTTTGCTTTATAGCCAACAAATTATATGTTGCACCTATTTTATTTAACTGAGTGTTTAAGCCAATAATTCCTGTGCTGATGATGTTTGGCTGCTGCACACAGCGACATACCATAGTCCTTAAAATTATTGAGATGGAATACAGAAATAACTCACCTTGTAGACACTGTTCCGTTCCCTGTTATAAGTTTAATAGCTGTCTGGGTAGTGATTTTATTAAACTTAATTTTAGAGCTGTTCTGATCTGTTTCTATGGTCATTTGAATACATATGTTGTTTAATTTTGTAAAACTTCCATTTCAATTAGTAATGATGTTTCAGCCGGTCCGATTTGCCAATTATAACGATGATTTCTTTGAAATGGTTTCACGTTTACAATCAAAACGACTCAACGATCAACGCTGTGATCCTATCATACTGAGTGACTTAACGAACCATTCAAAGAATGTTACTCGACAGTCAGATACAATCGCTTGCGATCTAGGTTGAACGCTTTCTTTCTTGACCGCCTTAATGATAACATGATAAAAACAGTGGTCTTGAATTATTATGGAAGACTCACTGTACTTCTCCAATTAAAATTAAAACTGAGCGGAATATCATGGATAGAGAACGAAATTTTTTTCATTTGTCTGATTGAAATTAGTTCCCTGTTAAAGTTGGAAGGATTAGTTAAACTTTATGTTCCATATTGTTCACAAAAGCCCTTCAATCTTAAGCTTTTTATTTCATCTTCTAATCTTTCATTCATTCTTTGTGCTTGCGTTGTTGTGGTTGTGGATATATGAAACTTGTTTGTTTTAATAAGATTCACTTTAAAGAAACATTTAAAAAATATTTTCACCTTCTATGCACTTCCTCATAAGATTGCTGTGTTTTTGTTTTCCAGTGTGATTTATATGCTTATTTGATTTTATGATTTTTGTTAGAAGCCGAGGAACGTTTTGGACGTAGGCATCGATTATCAGCACTTTTTGGACGTGTTAGAAAAGCAGCAAGACGGCAAAGCCTATTGATGTCTGCATCATTTTTCCCTTCTACAACTTCGACACCTCGAATTGCTGTATCTTCTGTGAAAGAACAACTCGCTGACAATAATGACCGTTTGCGTGACAAGTCACTTGTAGCATGCGCAACGACGTCACGTTTACAACATTTTTCCTCGGATATGATAGCAGGAAATGCTATGGATGACAATGGTGATGAATTTACGGATATATCGAGGACAACGGAGTCGGATATATCTAGGACAACCGAGTCGTCAGAATTTCGAATTCCGGTTGCACCGCCTCGGAACCGAGGTCGTTGTAACCGAGCTCTCTCGTCAAATTCCATCTCTTCGGGACGTAAAAGTTGGTCATTTTCATTCTAGTCGCTCTTTGTTAAGTTTTTATAATTCTCAGATTTTTTGGCATGCATTTTCAGTTCTGTCTTGGCAAGCTTGTTCGTTTGTCTTTTAATTTTGCTGCACGTCTTTGCGTGATTTCCTTAATAAGTTCTTTTTGTGTTAGGTAATCAGGAGTGAAAGTGCTTTGCTCTGCCATTACTTCCTTCTGGTTTTGGTAAATGAATATGTGCGAATTATTTCAGAGTTTTTAAGAATGTGGAGTCCTTTGCTAAATTTTATAAAATACAACACTTAGTTAAATTTATATCTATGCCAGCTACATATTACAGATGGTACCGAAGGGATGCTTGATTTAATCGCTAGTTTACAAGGTCGCCGAATGGAAGAACAAAGGGCGCATCTGAATGTTCAGTCAGAAGCAATATCTTTACCAACCAACGGTGACGTGAAAGACAATAATGACAGGTAAGCTTAACGTCTTTGTTTTTCGACCTTTTAAAGACATTTTATACTCAGCTATCAAATTGAAGTTATGAGATTTTCCGGAAAAGTTGAATTTGTTACTAGATATTTTGTACTGGTTGATAAAATTGTAGTGTGGAGCAGTCAGTATCATCATCGTCAAATGTGGAACGGCCACGGTCTGAAGATGCTGGTAGCTTGTATGAGATGGTAATTCGGAGTCAAAGAGATAGACTGGATGAACAACGAAGTGAATTGCCGCAGACCATGCCGGTGGAGGATATCTCGCGGATGGTTATATCAATGCAAAAAGGACGTATTGAAAGTCAACGTGCTGCGCTAAATTCAGCTTCCCAGAACTAACAAACATTAAAGATGCGTATTTCTTATATTTACCTTTTTTGTACCTTTCACCATGTAACATTTATGCCTTTATCAGTTTACACTTTCAAGTAAAACTGGTTGGAAAAAGGAAATATACGATTTGTTTATTGCCGTGTGGAATGAAATTCTAATAAGTATAAATTTTTTTATTGCCAGAATTATAGAATTTCTTGCAAGTAACAGTTTTGCCAAGTAATCTTTGTTATTTCTAGCATGCTTCAAATTTTTATAACTTCTAGAGCTTTTGAAGCAACCCGCCAGTTGTACATCGGAATTTAGATTTCTTTGGAATCTACAACTTTAAATTTGTACGATTAAATGTAGTGAAAAAATTGCTTACATTTGTTTTTCTTTTCTCCTTTACAATAGAATTCTTCAGTTCAGTCCTTTTAATTATTTGTTCTCTATTAAATCAGATTATTCTAATAAAATGAACATACATTTTCCCAAATGTGTTTACTGCTGCAGAATGTTCGTCTACTTCTCACATTGATTGCAGTTTATCATTGTCGCTTTATTTTTGAGAAAAATTATTTGCTTTGCTGTGAAGTTTTCTTTCTCTTTTATATGATTATGAATATGGCTTGGAATGATTGTAATCAGCATGCATATGTTGCGGTCGCTGCTTGCAGAATGTACTAATAGTACTGTTACTTGTTATGTCAGTGATTGCTAAAGCTTGTGGATATTAAAATCCTGATTATCCCGTTGTAGTCGTTGCTGTGGAATTGATTCAGTGAAACATATTTCTTACATAATTAACTCCTTTGAATTGCAAACTCTTTTTCTTCCTAAATTTATCTTCTTTCTGGTTTTTTTTCTATGAAACGTCGTCAATATATCGTTGAAGATTAATTTAAAATAAAGGTTTGATTCTTCTATCGGCTGAGTTTCTTGAAGAGGGCTACAGAGCTGTTATAAGTGAAAAGGAGTGAAAGCAGCGGGCGCGAGGTTCAAACACACGCCATGTTTGGTGCAGTGTTTGAGTTCGGGGTGGTGTGACGGCTGGGTTGTAATTTCAGACAGTGTGGATATTGTCTGGTCGGTTAATATCGCTGGTGAAATTCTTCCCTGTAGTCTAATTCCGTTTATTCTTGAAGTTTTCATGCTTGGTTGATCAGATTTCCATGAAGACGCATTATCATTTTGGTTCTTTATGCTTTTTGTTTGTGATTGATTATATCTAAGTTTGCTTATGTAAAAAGTAAAGTTAGAAGAGAGACGGATGGATTTAAAATTTGTAGATTATTTTTGCCGATGTGTGAATGGTCATGGAGGAAAGGTTGAACATAATTGGAAGTGCGTTAGAGGTTATCTACAGTACTACGGTTACTAACGAACAGCGATCAGCCGCATCTCGGGTGAGTGAAATCTTTTCACTATTACGCCATCTTGTGCATGATATTCACATTAGCCTTGTTCGTACTTTACATAAGTAAAAAATTGAGGTGATCGTAACAGCACTGTTACGATCACCTCAATTTTTGTAAATGGAAATGGAAGCGAATAAATATATAACCAGTGGTTTTTTGTTTATATCTACCACATTTTTTAAATGATTTTTAATTATAAAGTAAGAAAAAAACAATTGGTTAAGAGGAGAGTATTAAATTATTGAATTAAAGTGAGTTCCTCATAGTAATGCACGAATGGATTCTTTTGCAGAGTTTTGTATTGTGGGTTTTAGTTAAGAGAAGAAATCGCTTTCAGTAATTTTTAATCAGAGAAAGGAGTAGAAATGCATTCAATTATTCTTCAATGCGGATTTTAAGGATAAGCCAAAATGTTGCTTTTTTGATTCGCTAGACAGTTTTCAAACAAATCAGTAGTTGAACAAGCACATGTAATTCTTGTACATAATTTGTATGGCAAGCATTGAACTTACACCCTCCACCAAAGGGACTATTCATAATGGTGCAGTGCGATCATCTGAAATTGATTATTTGATCTAGTCGTATGTATTTTTATTATTATTTAAGATTATCGAGTCAGTAAAAGAATTGTCCCCTAATGATGTAGAACAGATTGCCTACGCACTGATCTCTAAGAAGGATCTCATCCTTGCTCGAACAGGCTGGAATTTTCTTGAACATATCATAAAGTGAGCTTTTTGTGATGATCAGTTTTTTTTTAACTTATAAATAGAACTTTAATCCTTTTGTGGGCGAACTCTATCAAAGAATAACATTTATTATAATAAATTGGAAATGTATTGGAGTATATAAATTTCATTTGCTGGGCAGGAATGTATTATTTCAAAATAAAATGAAAATTGCATTTAATCCTCAAATTTTTACAGATTTAAATGGTTAGAAATAAATGATCAATCACGCCTTACCATTCGATATACATGTTTTGCCGCAATGAAATCAGAGGCCATGCTACGGAATGAGCTAAGATGTGCTGCAGCGCGATGCGTCGTTCTAATGATTGAGCATGAATGGCCTCAAAATTGGCCGGAACTTTTTGACCAGCTAGAAGATGTCAGTTTCTGTTACCCACATGTAGTGAATTTTGAGTTTCTTTCTTCCCATTGTCGGATTGAGGTTTAAGTGGTTTTTAAAAGGTTTGTCAAGACAACGCAGATAATATATTTATCGTTGTAATCCGTCACGAAATGCTACAGTAATTATTGCTTATAATTTTAGATTGCTTCTGTATCGGCAACACATGCTCAAATCCCATTTATCACACTGCAGCTTTTAGTCGAAAACGTAGTCACTTTGGCAACTGTTGAAAACATTTCCAGAAGGAAAGACCTTAACAATGCTATTGCATCCAATATACCACGTATATTACATTTCATCCGCTATGCGTTACGTAAATGTTCTATTGAATCGACAGGTATTTAATAGTTTTGTCTTGAAATTTATTGTAAATTATTTTAAATTGTTATATTCACATGAATTATTTGTTATTAATTCAAGATCAGTTTGAGTTCAAGTCACTGGGTTTTTTCAGATGAATCCTATTCCTTGATCCGTTCCGCATTGGATTTGTTCGGTGAACTTGTTGAATGGCTGCCAGCTAATGTTTTAGAGCCTTATATCAATGATTTACTATATATAGTTTGTTCATTTATTGAAACACCACAGCACTGCATATATGAAGTGGTTTGTGAATGTTCTCTCAAATGAAAATTTCAAGTGTTGTTTTGCTTTATCAAGAGAAGTGAAAATATTAATGTATAAGTTTAATCAACAATATTTTCACAAATTATCTTCAGTAGTGTTTTGGTAGAGATAAATGTATAAAATATATAGGAACTTCGTTTCAGGCAGCGAAATGTTTATGGAGGATTGCTTCACGAAAGCAAGCAAAAAATGAAGAAAATCTTGTCGTTTTTGCTCTTTTTGGTGACGTTCCAATGCGGTCGATTCTTAGAGCTGCAAAGTAGATTTATCCAATAGTTCTGTGAAGTCTGGAGCAAAAGTGTTTTAAAAGATGATGATGACTTTTATCATATACTTAGTTTTAAAGATTATATATAAATATAAATATATATATATGAATTTTAAAAGTACAGTGCTATTTCGAAAAAAGCACGGAAGAGCAGCATTTTTTATTTTACAGCTGAATCCAGCCATTGCATGGAAACGTCCCAGTTTTTTTAAATGAATATTACAAGATTGTACTGCAATAATTGCAGTACAATCTTGTAATATTCATTTAAATTGTATCTTTCCTATATATTTTTTTGATGCTGGAGGCGGACACATTTTTTTGTAAAAAATCTTTTAGCCAAGCAGCAAGTGTTGGTGCTGACAATGTGGAACATTATCGTTTTCTAAAAACCCTTTGCAATGTTTTATCCGCATTGGGAATTCATTTAGCAGATGTTTGGACTCAACGACCACCTAATTTTGGCATGTATCTAGCTGCTATTGAAGCATTCTTTTTACATCCATCAGTAGTAAGTTACTACTTTTCAAATAAATTTTACACTCTGTCTTTTCAGTGATTTATCCTTATAATAATACAAATATGGTAGACATGATGTTCAAATATTCTTATTTGATTCTTGGAAAAATACTTGAAAATAACCTAAAAATGAAAAAGATGCAAGAACCTCAGTGTTTGTTGCAGTATTTACGAAATGAAGCGGTTGCTGTATTTGCTTCTCTAATAAATCATGAGAAAATTGGAGACGATGAAATATTCAATGAATGCATTTGTCGTGTTGTTATTTCCGCACCTAGATTATTGGAAAAAGTCGGCTATCCATCCCAGAATAACCATGAAACTTGTCATTTCTCGCAGCATGATTATGACGATGATAATGACTTCTCCCATGCTTTTACTCGTGAGATACAGTTTGATCAATATTTTACCTATTTCGATTGCTTAAATTATTAATATTCTAAGACAGTGGGCAATCAGCGGTCAATGTGTAACAGAAAATATCACGAAGGAGCAAACACTATAGACAGCAAATTTCTTTTCAGAATTTCGCGACCGTTGTTTGAAAGTTGTTCGTTCTTGTTGCACTGAAAAGTATATTGATCTGCTAGTCGGTATTGTGGAGAAATGGTTTATCAGCCGATGTTTGAATTGTCCCGATCTAGGTGAATTTGTTATTTCTCTTCATATTATTAAAGCCTATTTTCAGATTAGATATAGCTTTCGTCCCGTACCTTTCCTTGGAGCAGTTATGAAGTAAGCGATGTTGAATAGTAATGTATTTGAATCAGCTTTAATTCTAATTGTTACTAACGATTTATTGTAGAAAATTTAGTAAGACAAACCGAGTGGGATGCAATGCAACGGTTTTCGAAGCTTGTTTTATGGGAATATTATAGCAGAAAGTTGCTGAAGTCTGTATGTCGTTTATTTATTCAACTTTCTGAATGCTGTTTGTTGTTTAACTTTCATTTCTCTTTCTTCGCTTGATTGTTTCGGATATCGAAGTTTCATTAGCTAATTTATGTTAGGACAATTACGAAAGGTTGAGTTCACTATTTGATGGAATGCTGACATTAATGTCAAATTGTATCTCACCGTTATTAATGAACAACCTGTTGTCTATGCTTTCGACGCTGTTGGTTACTGTTGGAAGGTATCCGCAATTACTTATTTCTCTTCTCTCTCAGGTAGTCTTTCATTGAAATCAATATTAATTGGTCCGAAATGCGATTTAATGCAAAAGTAGCCATCTCTTTGCTAAAAACATATAAAATTAACAAGTAAAGAGAGCAAGGATGTCAGGAAGTTGTATAATATCATTAGGAACGTTTTCAGTTACGACGACCTTTGAGCGATAATGTGGATGATGATATTGATGACAAATCTGTCAAGAGACATTGTATAGCTTTATTGTTAAGGATAGTCACCACTTTTGCTGACGACATCAAGGTTTAATTTTTAATTTGATTTGTCCTGCTGATCGTTAGCTAAGAATTCAGGATTGCAGCAGTCAATAATTATTTCTACTGCTTTATTTCTCTTCCGAATATCGCTTCCATTTTTACAGGAACAAGCGGGAGTCATTCTGGAATTTTGTCTTTCAATACGTCCTTTTTTATCACTGATGCAGTTAGCTTCTTGTATGCAAGTAATTGCTGCATTAAGCAATCTTTGTGTCGACTTTGCAGCACAAAACAATTTTATTTCTAGTGCTCTTTCCGATCCTTTGTGCTATTTTCTCCGAGCTGAAATTCAGGAGTATGTTTTACCAGATTTCTTTTTCTTTCTCGATATTAAAAGTTTAATTCTCACCTATTATTTAATTTCTTTAAAATGAAGTTTTTTTTTATTCATAAGCTCATTGGAAATGCAAAAGATGAGTTGCAGAGTTTTCCAAAGTGATATCGCGTTCCTGACTTTCTTTGGTTTCACTTCTCCTGCACCGGCAAATGTTGCGGAAGCAGCAAGATTGTCTTTCATGATTAATCGTCGAAGGGTTACTTTCATTTAAAAACATTCATTCAAATTTGTTCCGTGTGATATTGAATATTTTTCTTTTTAATTTTTCTAATTTTTGAATTGCAGTTCCGAGCACATTTATTCGCTCTTGAGGGAATAATGGCACAGACTCAATCGGTTGCTCCTCCCCTACATCCTGCCTACAGTGCTTTCCGACCAATTTTACCAACAGCATTTTTGTTAGTGAAGTAAGTATTTCTAAATGACTTCCCATTCATTCACTATAAATTCTATGTTTGTGGAAACCGACACCAGATTTTACACTGAAAGCTTGAGTCTGGGGCTTCTCCAATATATTTTGTTAGTATCCAGCTGTGTTCGATAACAACTTGGTATTTTATCGGTTTTCTCAAACAGACACCTCTGAACTTCAGGACCAAAATCTGTAAATAATTATAATTTGTGAATATCTTAGAAAAAAGAGTTTCGCCTTTATTCGAACTTTTTCGAACTGCCCGAATATGGGTTGACATACAGGAGTATGAAGTGGAATAGTTGCAGTGACAAAGGAATCAGAAAAATTTGTATTTTGATTACTAATAACATTTATCTTCCATGAATAATTGAAGCAGAAGGTTGAGCTTCTCTCTTATTGTGACTTTCATGGTCCCTGTATCATCAAGAAATTTTCATCGGTCTTGTGAAGCAGAAAACGTTTGAGTAAGCGTAGTGAATAAGCTGATGGAATTGGAGTCGTTCACTATTAATATATTTGATAAAGACACTTCTTTACTAAATTTATTAGCTGCTTGTTTGAATTCATGTTAAATTCTACTTTAATTTTCATTATTATTTGCACCTTATATACATTTTGCGATTTTAATGTGTACGAAAGCATCAGAATATGCCCTGTTCGGTGGAGAAGATTTGATTGGCTTTTTTCCGTTTCAGACGTTTAAACTCGTTGTACGATCCAAAAAATGCGAATGTTATACATGTATCCTATGGACCCTTATCCATTTTTGATATTACTACCAGTGAACGGCAACAGTTATCGATACGTGAGATTTTTACGAAACTGCTGTTAGATTCCTGAGAATGACCTATCTGAAAACTTTTCTCGTTTGCAAATGGAATTTTTAGTATTTCCTGGTTTATGTGCAGTTGATTTATTTTACTCCTCCTGTTTTTTAACTTCTTATTCTCCGTTCTTCACTGCATTGATTAGATTGCTTTTTATTTATCTTCAGAACATTTATGTATGAAAACTGCAATTTTTAGCATTTGAATCATGCATATCATCAACGGCTCGAATTTCATCTGATGACCCAGGGACTCATGCTCGTGCCTTTATTTTTGATGTTACAGAAAAAGTGTAAGTTTTTATTTTCATTCATTCGCTTATTGACTAATGGACAATGATGGTAATTCAAGGAATTTTGAAACTTCTTTTCAGGCAAACTTTGATTGGATATTTTGCAAGTAAAGCAGGGAAGCAACTATTTTCTGATTCGGAAATTAGCAGTTGGGCATTACTTCTTTCTTGCCATCTCACCTTTATTCCAGATTTCCGATTACGATTTTGGTTACGAAGAACTTGGTATGTTACATTAATTAAAATTAAACATCGTGATCAAAATACTTCTGTCGAAACCATGGATTTAATTTTTCGAGTATTTTTGGTAGAGGAACATGGCAGAAGCTTAATACATTTCTTCAATTTTTTTCTTCAAAGGAAACCATTTTTATGCGAGTGTCCGGAAGTTGCATATCACAGTGTTAGGCAACTGTTGCTGGTTGTGATTGCGGAGTTGAACAAGCGCCTACAAAGTAGATGGGAGCAGCTTGCAGCTTCTGAATGTGGTTAGTTTCTTCAATGTTTCTTTACCTCACAGTCATTAATTTTCTCGATATTTTTTGAGTTTCGAATGCACTTTTTCTCAACGAACTATTTAAATCTTTTTTTATCATTGAAATTTGTTGGATAAGCCCCTATTATTAATTATGAAATTTGCAGGAGGAGATGATGAGCCTTCTCAAAAACAACTTTTAGATGAACATATGGCTTGTATTTTGACGCGGGAATGCTCCATTTTTTTACGGAATTTATTTGGCATTTCGGATACAGGCAAGAAATTTATGAGGGATTCTACTATTAACTAATTCTCACGAATTTTTTTATTTAGTGTATCTTTAGAACAGTTATTGTAAACTAAAGCTTGTTATTACAGGTGACAGAATCGAAGAAGGATCCTGCATAAAAAACTGTTTTTTGAGAGATGAGGCTGGTTACCCATGTATTATTTAGACTCCTTTCACATTCACAATTTGTTTGAATAATTTTAGCCCAATAGTTCTAGTGTCAGTGCTGAAAATGAAATATTTTTTAAAATGTAGATGTAACTTTATATACAATATTTTCACATTGGTCTTATGTTTGATTACGAGTGATATTTTAGGTTGTATCACCTAAAATATCACTCGTAATTAAACATAAGTATCTCTGTATTTCCGTTAATAAACTTAAAAAGAGAATTGACTGTTTTTAAGAATATTTTTTCAGGAAGTAATAGGAAAAATCGTTGAGTGCATGTTTTTGTGCTTAACTTATCGCGATACAACTTCTGTGGTTCGAATAATACCTGTTTGTAGGAATGCCATTGAAAATGTTCGTTTTAAACTGTTTCATTTTTTGGATCAAATCCTTTCCACTTATTTTACTTAGAAATCAGAAGATTGCTTAAACAGGTTCTTAAAATAAATTTTCGGCCTACACTCTTTTTCAGTTAAGCGAAAGATGCAACGAAGAAATAGCTATCTTCATGCTTGTTCAGAGTATCAAGAGCTTACAAATTCATGGATCAGATGAATTAGCTCTCACTCATCTTTTATCACTTGTTTTTTTTATTTACTCTTCTTTGGTGAGTTGTGTCATTTTTTTCATTACTATAAATACACAAATATAACCCCTCATATTTGATTCTTTGTATTATATATATATATATATATATATATATATATATATATATATATATATATATATATATATATATATATATATATATATATATATATTGTATGTGCTTAATAGTTCTTTA
>JABVXW010000713.1:0-12945 GCA_013365375.1 Litomosoides brasiliensis | reverse complement strand
TTGTTATTATTATTATTATTATTATTATTATTATTATTATTATTATTATTATTATTATTATTATTATTATTATTATTATTATTATTATTATTATTATTATTATTATTATTAATAATAATAATAATTACTATTATTATTAATTATTATTATTATATTATTATTTTTTGTTATTATTAATCATTTGCTACTATTATTATTATTTATTATTACTATTATTATTATTGTTATTATTATTTTTCTTCTTGTTATTTTTATCATTACTATAATAATTATCGTTATCATTTCATTACTATATATATATGTATTATAAAATATATAATTTAAACAAAAAATACTCTCATTTACATATTTGAAACTAATTTTTCGTCGTTTTTTTGAAATGAAATTTAAACGAAGAAGAGAGAGAGAGGGAGAGAGAGAGAGAGAGAAGGAAAAAGAAATGAAGGAAGAAATTGTAATATTTATTTGTGGAAAAAAAGATTTTCCTCAATGGAAATACACAATGAAGATTAATTGCGCATTTACTCAGTAACACCGCATATCTCAACTATTTTCTTCCCAATTCACTCTTTCTTAAAATGTCAACCTCAATAACTAAAATACTATCATCCTCTCCTTCCTCCTCTCACATCATTTTAAATCAATTTCATTTCATTCATTCATCAGCTGTTATCCCTCCATCCTCCTCCTCCTCCTCCTCCATCATCAGCACTGTTACATTTCGATACATTTATTAGTTGACAAATTATTATAGGTTTTATTAATTCATAAATATAATTCACGCATTTCCGTGCACATCATTAAAATCATTCCATTCACGCATTCATACCCATACACACACACACACACACATCAATTTATCCATTTATACTTATATATTTCCGTGTTGTACACACACACATCTTCAATCTATCCTTTTATACTTATATATTTCCGTGTTGTGCACACACATACACACACACACACACACATACACACACACACACACACACATACACACACACACACCTATATAGATAAACTCATATTATATATAATACATGCACAGTAACCTACACACACAATCACCCACCCACACATCCACGATACCTATATGCCAGTCTACCTACCGACCCAATACACCTACCTATAGTCCCATATACTTCTCCTAATTTACACTAATACAGACCTATATATTATAGATCAATGTATAACCCATGTATTATTACATACGCATTTTATTCTATTGACTATTTTCTTTGCTAACATTTAAAATTAATAAAATTTTTTTTAAAGTGATATTTTAGGTCTTTTTTTTCCTTCTCTTCTAGCGAAATTTTTAAAAGTTTCAATAGAATCTATTTTAGTTATGAAGGAATATAGGATGAAGTTTAGGAATTTATATTTAATTAATTAATCAATTAATTTTTCGACGTAATAATAGTTATTATTATAGGTTAGTACGAGTAATTTAGCGTAAGTAAGTAAGTTATATCAATGCTTTAATGCTTTGTGAAAGTATTTTTTTTTACATTATTATTACTTCTTTATGCAAATATTTGTTAACAGTTATCAGTACAATTAATAATTTGTTTTATTTTTTTTTCATAACCAATAATGACGTTTAACGTTCTGAAATTTATGAAATGTTTTTTTTTTAAAAAAAATGTATTAATAAATACTTCTACAAGTAAATAAATCAGTTCAACATTTCATCAATTATTGGAGTGATTCATTTACTTGCAGAAATTCAATTCATAATTTATTAATTATTTGATTAAGCTAGTAATTAGGTAATAAGTTAAATAAATTGAATATATGTATTTATTTAGGTCATTAATGTAATGTTTACGATTCCACTTATTCCATTTAGGGAATTCAATTTAACTAAGTGAAATAATTCAGCACAAGTAATTTATTTCGAATAATTTATTGATTTTATAAGAAATTTTCAAGAAATGAAGCAAATATTTAATCATTTCCACCTACTTCCTCTTCCTCCTCCTCCTCCTCCTCCTTATATCATTTCAAAAACTTTTCTCATTTCAACATTTGAATAAACTAGTCAGTTAGCATGAAGGAAGGAAGGAGGGCGGAAAAAAATGATAGTAAACAGATAAGCTGAAATAACCGGAATACCTGTTTTGCGCACTCAACAATGTTCAAAATAATAAGTGATAAACAACAAATTGAAATGAAAAATAAAACGAAAAAAAAGAGGAAAAGAAAAATACGAAATAAAATTTTTCGATTTCAAATTTCTTTTTTACTAAAAGGAAAAACAAAATGAAAAAAAAAGAAAAACTTCAAAAATTAAAATGAAATTTTGACGTTTTTCACTTACTTGAAAAAAAAAGAAATATGAACAACAACGTACCGTGTGCATTTCCCTTCCATATACCTTCCATCTGTTATTTGCTTCTTTGTTAAGTAGCTAAAATCAAGAAGGAGAGGGAGAGAGGGAGAGAGAGGAAAAAAAACGAAATTCTCATTTCCTTCATTAATTTCCTCTCTCTTTCCTCCTTCTTTCCTTCCTTCCTTCCTTCCCCCCTCTTTTTGCCTCTCTTTTCTCTTCCTAAATCTTCTGTATTTTCTTAATTTTATTCTTTCCCTTCAACTAATTTACAATAATTTCTGTTCTTTTTTTCTCTCCTCCTCTTCTTATCCGCCTCTTCATCTTCTCCTTTCTTTTCATCACTTTTACCTATTTCTTTTTCTCTCATTCATTCATTTTTCCCTTACTTTTTTTCGATCTTCATTTATCATCACACTATCATCATTATCACCATCATCACCATCATCACCATCTCCTTCTTTCTATTCATACCGCTCTCCCTCTCCCTCTCTCCCTCTCTCTCTCTCTCTCACCTCCCCTTTGTTGCTTCCACTACCCGATCATTCAACTATTTTGCATTAGTTTAGGATCAGATAATAATTTTAGATAAATATGAATTATTCTGCTATCTTTTAAACTTTAACTTTTAAGCTTACGGTACTACTAATATTTGTAATAAATTTAAATAATTTCATTTTTCTTTTTAAAATTCATTTTCTTTTTTTTTGAATCATAAAACACACGCTTAATAGCATAAAATTCTTTCTTTCACATTCTCATCACTGATCTCTATCACTACAGATATTGTTGTTATCATTTTATCACTCACATATTTTCCTCTTATTCAATACTTTTTTTTGCTTTATGAAAATTTCATTTTTATTTCAACTACGATCATTTTATTTTTATTGTCTTTTTCTTTTTGTTATTTCAACCTTTTTATTTATCTTAGCAAAAGTGATAATTTACGTTATCAATTTTTGCTCTATCATTTCGTTCCTCTTATCAATGGCTATTATTTTTCCGCCATATTGCTTTCATTGATTAACCGTCATTATCACTTATTCACTATTCTTATCACATGTTTAGTACTTGTCCACTCATATCATATCAATTCATCCATCCACCCACGCACCATTCCTTACAAATTTTCAGCGCTTCGCTACTTTCATCACTTCGTCATTTTCAACTTTGAACTTCTCTCATTCGTTTACATTTGAAATTATCATTTAAATTCCACAAATGTTCTTTTGATAGAGGAGTTTATCCTAGAGGGGGGGAGGGGGAGGGGGTTTATCCTAAAATTATTATAATTCTTTTGTAAAACTATTTCACAGTTCACTAATAATTCAAATTTCTTTTTTTTTCATCCAAATAACTTTTTACATTTCATTATTTTATGGAAAATACATTGCTATGTCTTAAATTTAAGCTTTTATAAAATCATTTTGAATGATTCAAAAAAAAACGATATTTATTCTTAATTTTTTTTATCATTAATAACGGTCATTAATTTTATCACTGTTATCAGTGATAGCGATATTTCATTTTATCGTTATTATTATTACTATTATTATTATTATTATTATTATTATTATCATTTTTGTCATTAAGTACTATTAATTAATTGTTTTATTTAAATTTTCGAAAAATTGCTATATTAAAATTTTTATTTTATATTACTTACAAACATTACTTTGTTTTTTATTTAGTAAAAAAAAAATTCCAATTATTATTTTTACAAAATTCTTTACTAAAATATAATTGTCGCTAAATTCCGTTGTATAAATTATCGTTGACATACGTATGAATGAATAATTTAAAGTTTAAAAAATGAAAAAAAAAGAAGGAAAAAATTGATCTAATAATGATATCATCGATTTGTTGTAAATTTATTTGACACATTCTTTTATGAATTTGCTGTAACATTCTTTTTGTCCTTTTGAAATTTTAAAAAATTTCATATTTATCAATATTTTAGAAATATTAATTGAAAGAAAAAAAAAATTATTGGATTCTTTTTTAATCATCTCGAATCAATAGTTTTACGATTATTATCAATGTCTATATTCCAATCAATAGCCTTATCATTAATTATCAGCGAACCAATAGCTTTATTATTATTATTATTATCATCAAAGGTTTAATCAATATTTCTGTTCTGATCAATGGCTTTATTTTATCAGCAAAATCTCATCTCTGTCGCTCTCTCTCTCTCTCTCTCTGTTACAATTCACAGATATTCATTATCAGCGGATTCTTTCTATCACTTCTCTTTCATCTATTCATTAAAATGTTCAGGATAATTTGTTTCTTTTTTTTTGTTTTCCATGAATCACACCTGTGAAAGAGGTAAATGATGTTTTTTTTTAATTTCCTTTTTTTTGCATATTTTATAAGCAATGTTTTATTGCAACAATTTATTTCATTAATTTATCATTTCCAATTAAATCGAATTGAAATTATCATTTTATAAAAATTCATTTTTTTTTGCAAAATGATTGTTATTTCAGTTTAATTTGCTTTTTTTTAGTCTTTAAAAATTAATAAATAAATATTTTTATTATTTTTTAATGCAATACCTGATGTTCACAATTTTTTTTCTCAGCAGGTTTGTTCCGTTAAGCATTTAAATAATAATAAAATTATCATATATCGTGATTATCATGTATGATTATCATGATTATCATGTATCGTGAAAACGCTGAAAAGTTTCTTTTTTTTTTCGTTTTATGATTATCGTATGCCGTGAATGACTTAGTGCTCTGATAAGAAAGCTGATAATTGATAAATTTTATCTTCCATTTTACAGCTATTTGCATTCCTTACAACAATTGTAATCATAATTAATACAATGGATGACGCTATTTATGACGTTAACGTCTACTGCAGTTACACGGAATATTAAATGGAAGCTAAACGATAACTATCATTGTATTTTTCCATTCAATATATTTCTGCAATACGTCCACGTATAACATACGTAAATATTCAATACGCTACGTGCATTCATAATGCCACGTGATCAATATGGACGTTTCAATGTAAACGCTAATGCGTATATTTCGGAGCAAATTCGCAATGAAATTCAACGTTTCGAAAGTGTTCATCCATGCATCTATACAGTTTATGATTTGATCGAATTAATTCCCGATCAATTACTTCAAAGTCAATTACGTGATCAAGTAGTTTGCATTGAAGGTTAGTCCCATCATTGCTTCTTTTCTTTTTCCTTAACAGGATCAGTAATACCTATTCCTTAACAGGATCAGTAATACCCATTCAGGAAATAATTCACTTCCATTTATTTATTTCTCTTCAAAATACAAATGAAAAATGGTAATTAGTAAATTTTTGAAATTTAAATTTAACTAAGAATTATGTCGCAAATTAATTCTTTGATAATACATTTAATTCAGTAAACAATTCAAAAATGCAATTAGTCGATAATTTTAAATGAATTTTTATAACTAATTCATTTATGCAAATTTTCCGCGCAATCAATTTTAATAACAAATTATTCGAATTATTCAAAGAAAAAAAAATTTTAATTCATCCAGTTTTATGTGGCTAATTGAAATGTATTAAAATGTGAAAAGAAATTATAGCATATTTTACTACAATTTTTTTTTGCTAATTCGTACTTTTGCGCAAATGAGTTTTGTTAATTCTTTTTGATACATTAAATTTTCTGCAACTAAAATAAATTTAATTATACTAAAATATTATTTCTTGGACTTTTGTTTCAAATATTTTTCAATAATTGAAATTAATTTAGTTTCAATTAATCAATTAATATATTAAGAAAAAAAAAACCGGACGAATTAGTAATTTATTGGACAAATAGTTTAAAGTTTATTGTTGTCTAAATTAGAAAGAAGTTATTTTCTCTTTCCACCTCTCCCTCTCTCTCCCTCTCTTTAATTTTTTCTTTTGTCCTTTTATCCTTTTGCATTTAATATTTTCCACAATATGCTATTATCCTAATCGTTTTGAAATTCATACCAATACACTCCTAATACTTCTGGTCGGAAAATTATTCTAACAAAAATTGATTTCAAAGAGAAATTCCAATAGATATCATAATTTTTCCAATACTTTTAATAATTACAAAAATTTAAGTGTAATTTTTAATTTTTTTATTTTTAAAATTGAAAAAAATATTTAAAAAAAACGAAGAGGAAATATTTCCACTTGAAATATTTATGTTGTCGAGAAGGCTAGCATTATATCATATTAAGGCTTTTTTTATTTGACAATTTCAATTGCCATTTCTTTTTGTCTGTTTTCTCTCTCTCTCTCTCTCGGTCTCTCTCCCCTTCTTTTCTCTTATAATACAGCCAAGTGTATGGCGAAAATAAAGAGCCAAGCATATAGCCAATAATGAAAAAAAAAAGAAAAAAGAAGGAATTGCCATATTTAGTCAATTCGTTTCAATTTTTTTCCAATTTCTAAATTCGCGCATTTATTATCGATTAACTGATAAGTGTACTTTGGTCTTTTTTTGCATTTTTATTTTTTAATTATTTATTAATTAACGTATTTATAATCGAAATTAATTACGCTGCATTTTTAATTTATTATTTATTAAAATATACGTATGCGTTTAATCGTTTGCATAGAAATTTATATTATTATATGCGCAATTTAGCGTTCGTTATCTTTTCGTAAATTCTTTTTTTTTAAAAAAAAAATTTGACTTTTTAATTTTTTTTCCTTTTTTTGGACAACTAATTACAGTAATTGATGTTTGTAAATTTTAAATGCAATTTATTCGTTAATCGGAAATATCTACTCTTTCGATAGTAATAGTTTTGCCAAGGCTTCTAACTTCTTAAAATAGGAGTAAGGCCTAGGAGTTGTTAGGCCCTATAATTTGCCATTAGAAGTCTTTTTGTTATTCAAATAATAAACGAACATATACACACACACACACACACACACACACGCACACACACACACACACACGCACGCACACACACGCACGCACACACACGCACGCATATATATACTAAGAGAAAGATACACAGGACATGTATACTTTTAAGAAATTTAACAAAGCCTAGTGATTTGTTAGGCTTAGGGCTTGCCGTCAATTTAAAAGCCTTCTTCATCCATTCATTCTTTCACATTTAACTATATGTAACAACTCATCCATTCATATCTTTTTCCATTTATCCGTAAACGTTAATGTACACAAATTTTCCGGAAACAAAGAGAATGGCTTATTTTAATATAAATAAATTTTCCGGAAACAAAGAGAATGGCTTATTTTAATATAAACAAATTTTCCGGAAATAAAGAGAAACCCATCATTGTCCATCTGTGGCTTATTTTAATTTACTTTTTAATGTTATAGTTTAAAATTGTGGTAAAGTTTGTTGTACTTTTCCTCATTTCATCCTTATGCTTTATTGGCACATTTTGTAATTGAGCAGCAACATCCTAAATTAATTTTCCAGAAAATCTCTAGGAATTTCCAGGATGGTTTCTCCAGGAAATTCCTGAAATCTCCAATTATTAGATATTTATGGAAATACACAAACTTTTGTACATTGTTGATTTTCATTAATAATTCTATTGCAGTTTATATTTTGTATTACTTTACTAAATTAATTATTAATTTTAGCCCTAAATGAGTTAATTAGCAAATTTAATTTTACAATATTTTTTTATAATTTCACGCAAATTATTCCTCCTTTCCTTGCTATAGCTATCTTTTAGCGATGAAAATTCATTCATATCAGTACGTTTCCTTTTATCAGTTTATCACTATCAGTTGCTATTATTGTTATTGTTGTCGTTATTTATCAGTTTATCACTATCAGTTGCCACTATTGTTATTGTTGCCGTTATCATTTTGCAAATGCACTGGGAACAATAAGTAGTAATTATATTTTCAAATTCACATAATTACCTTAGTATGTCTCTTTTATTTCCTTCGATTCTCTCCTCCTCCTTCTCTCTCTCTCTCTCTCTTTTTTCCGTCTATTATTGATGATACATCAGGTATACCATTCAGTTTTTTTTTTAAAAAAAAACGGTTAAAGGCTAATCAATTGGTAAATGTAAATTTTGACAATTAAATAACATTTGGCATGAAACTGTTGACAAAATTTAAATTATTCAAATAAAATTCATTAATTTAATATGTAATTAATGTAAGTACGAAGTGATATAATACTTATTAATTATACTACAACGATAGATTCGTTTACTTAAATCAACGAAGCATTTTCATTCATTCGATAATTACACTGTTTGCTTACATTCTATTTACTTACCTGAAATTGTTAGCAATTCTTTCAGCTATTACCTACAGTTTACCTGTATTAATCACAATTTGTCTTATTCGTTCTAAAATTTCCTTTCTTTTTTTCGAAAGCATTTTATCCGAAGTTTTTCAATATTTCCTTTCATCATTACTAGCATTATTGTCGATTTATCGATTATTTTGATTATCAAACATTCTTATCAATCGTTATCATTTCCTATTATTATCAGTTATTGTCATCGATTATTATTATCAATTATCAACTATCAGCTATTATTTATTTTTACCAATTACTGTTATTAATTTGTTATTATTGGTTAATTATTATTATTGCTATTGTTATCAGTTATTTTAGCATTATCAACTATCAATTATTATTATCAATTGTTATTATTGTCAATTATTATTACTATTATCAGTTATCATTGTTCATTGTTATCTATTATCATTGATATTGAGCTGTTTTCAACATTTAACAATGATATAGACTTATCATCGTAAATAATCCTAATTTTACTACACCAATTTTTAATGAGGAAAAGGTATAAGGAGGAAATGTATTACTGTATTGGAAATATACTACTGTAAAGGAAAAAGTATATTACTGTATTTTGTAGATAAAATGATTTGAAGAGATACGATGAAACTGAGATGAAAGAAGAAAGAGAAAAAGATCCATTAGCAATGGCAATTTTTTTTTAAAAAACATACTTGTAGAGAAGAATTCGAAATAAGCAAATAAGCTGAAATAATTTTTATTTGTTCTTTTTTTCCAAAGAAATTTCTTTTTCTTCTCTCTCTCTCTCTTTCTCTGTTTCTCTTTCTTCTGTTATAAATTATTATATTTTTAATTGTGTAACGAAAGAATTAATTTCTTCTACGATTAATATTATAGCTAGCAGAAATGATTACATACATACTTCACATATAATAAAAAATTCCTTCTATCATTTAAATTTCATTTTTCATTTTTCAATAATCAAATAATTTTACTCTTTTT
Source organism: Litomosoides brasiliensis (assembly GCA_013365375.1). Taxonomy (NCBI): domain Eukaryota; kingdom Metazoa; phylum Nematoda; class Chromadorea; order Rhabditida; family Onchocercidae; genus Litomosoides; species Litomosoides brasiliensis. The sequence goes on along the minus strand of JABVXW010000713.1, from coordinate 3,357 downwards.
TTTCTCTAACAGAAAAATACGAATGAGAATTTTGTTGTATTTCTTTTCAGTTGCAAAAATTTTTTCTTTTTCTTTTCCTCTACACTTTTCTGTTGTCTTTCCAACCCAACTTTTATTAATTGTTCTTGAATGTTTGATGAAGAAATTTGAAAAAAAAAAGTTATAAAGACAACAGAAAGCTGTAGAGGAAAAGAAAAAGAAAAAGCTAATTAACAGTTTTTTTAAATTAACAGTAACTGTTAATTTGCTATCAGTAGAGAATGATAAATGAGGAGATTTTCATTTTGCGCAAATATCAATGGAAATTATAATGAGGAAGTGTTTTAGTGAACGATCGACCGATCGATCGGTCGATCGATCGATGACAAAATTTACTTTCATTCCATTCATCAATATTTTCTATTTCCTTAACCGTATTCATTCATATGTCTTCTTCCGTTTCCCCGCTTTTCCGGTTCTCCGGTTTTCTCCTGCAATCAATGAGATTCATTTCTCTGTTCCTTTCTCTCTCTCTCTCTCTTCTCTTTTGTTTTTTTGATTTTTCTTTCACTACTAATTTTGAAATTATCGCCTATTTGCTAATTAATCATTGAGTGATATTGTTATCACTATCACTGTTATTATAAAAATTATCACTATTATCACTGCTATTTTTCCATTTATTGTTCTCGCTATTACTTTTGAAGTTACCGAATTCACTTTGCCAATTAATCGTAGAAGGATGCTATTATCACTATCATTATCATTATTTTTATTGTTATCGTTATCATTATCGTAATTATCATTTCTAATTGTTCAATTTTTTTATAACAAATTCATTTGCCCACTTATTTTGTTCCTTCCTCATTAATTCTATTTCCTAATTAAGTATAAATCTCTCTCTACTCTATTCCACTCTTCACTCTCTCATAAAAATTCCATTTTATTTCATTCGTGTTCATTTCGTAAACTTTGATTTAATATTAATACACGTGTAATTTAGACGTGATGTTATTTTTACTAGTCAAATGAGACTATGCCATTATTTGGTCTTACGGCATTGCGTCGTTCATGGCGTATACGCCATTCTAATAAAGATAGAAATCGACGAAGTTTTATTCTTTCTAATGGTACTACTAATCTACCACAACTTCTACTCCATCATTCACCATCATTTGGTAGGAATTTTTTTTTAATTATTTTCAAAAATTTGTTTATAATTTAAAAAACACAACAAAAAAAATTGTCGAAATAATTAGATAACTTTCTTTCTTATCAGATAAATTAAATTTTTATCACGCCGACAATATCATAACATTTTAATCATAAATTTTCGATGTGTTTTGATAAAAGAGGAAAAGTTTTAATTCATTTTTTTCATTTCAGTTTTTCCCTTCTTTAATGGTGCCATTATTTTTTTCTCTTCTAATATTTTTAAATGTAAAAAAATGAGAAAAGAAATTGAGGCGCAAAATTTTTTGTTGTCGAACATTTGATATTTCCCTCTTATTGATTGAGTTTTAAAAACAAAAAAAAGTTTCTATGCCATTTAAAATGTTAAATCTTTAAAGGAATTTTTAAAATGTATTGGTTTAAGAAATAAATGAATGATAAAGTTCGAGAGAGTTTAAATGTTTGAAGAATTTTTGAATTTAATAATTACTGTGTGGGCGTCATTTCACTTCCTCAATTCTTTCTATTTGATAAAAAAAAAAGTTTATTTATTTATGTTTTCTTACAGACATCGGTATTATAAGTAATAATTAATAGAAATATGTTAATTATTTAACCATCAAATTTGAATTTTTAATTGAATAATTGAACGGAATTAAAAATGGAGAAAAAGATTTTAAAAAAGAGCAAAAGAATACATAGTTTTAATGAGATTTAGCCAATTGATCATTTATAGGCAAAACGTGCATTTTATCAAATCCATTTTACTAATTAAATTTTATTGCAATACTTTTTTTTAAATTTTACACAGTGAATTTGTAATTTGAATTTAAATGTGCTTTGGACTATCTTTTTTTTTTCTTTCGTGAAAAATACGAATGACTTTTAATGTGCGCAATAAAACGAAGAAATTGATGAGTGAATGAGAGGAGGAAAAAAGTTTGATTTAATATAATTATATACTAAATTAATTTAATTTTGATAAATTTTAAAAATTTTAATAAATGTTAGGAATTAATTTCTTCAGTATATTTTATTAGGCATTCTATGAGATTGTTATCTTTTATCAATTTATACAATCTTTAGCTGTTAACCTAATTTACTAATACTTTATATTTCCTTATTGCCAATAGCGATAATAATGTTGTACTGTTTATGTTGCACAGATTATACATTAAATGATTTTTTTTTTAAAAAAAAATTTCAATTGTACTATTTCTATTTGATTATTTGAATATTTCTGTAATTGTACATTTCCATTTCTAATATTAATTTCTATTTGCAAAAGACAATTTATAACTTTTAAATTAATTTATTTTACAATAAGTTATCTTTTATCAATTTATAAAATATAATATGTAAACCGTAAAATAAATATAATATCTAAATTTATAAAATGTAATATATTTATAAAATATAATACGCTAATATTGTTTAGTTTTAAAATTAAAATTTAAAAAATTTTAATTTTAAACCAATTTATAACGGTTATAAGTGCATAGAAAGTAAATATGTAGGATAAAGGAGGAATATTTTATGAGTGATTTTTTTTTTCTTCACTATAATTAAATCTAATTAACCTACGCTAATATTGTTTAGTTTTAAAATTAAAATTTAAATTTAAACAATAATTTATTAAATTTTGTATGATAATAATTGCACGATTTTAATTTTGTCATTTTTTGAATTCATAGATTAATAGCAAATTTCATTACGCAAATACGCCGCAATTATAAAGGAAAAAAAAATCGCAATAGTTTTTTTGTTTTTTTTTTTTCGATGTCACCAAATCTCCCGCTGCTTTTTTTTTCTGGTGAAATTCAATTTAAAAGAAAAATTTTTTCTTTTTCGAAATTTTTTTTTTTATCAAAAAAGAAGGTATATATTAGCATTTTGTTTAAATTGTATTTTGAAAAAAAAAATTTTTTTTCTTTGTATAACTAATCTTAACAACCAGTTTTCTTTGATTCCATTTTAGGCCATATATTTTCTTTCATCTCAATAGTACAATGAATTATAGGTGTAGGCCTTTAGCTGTAGGATGTGTTTTTCAAAACAATTCCATCTCTCTCTCTCTTTCACACTCTCTCTCTCTCTGTCTCAGTTTCTTTCTTTTAACAAAATCTTTAAGCGTCTGTATATTCGTTGTTACTTCATCCAATTCTGTCAATGAAACCTCAACACCACTTATCCATTTTTCCAGTT
>JABVXW010000072.1:0-200703 GCA_013365375.1 Litomosoides brasiliensis | reverse complement strand
TATTATTATTATTATTATTATTATTATTATTATTATTATTATTATTATTATTATTATTATTATTATTATTATTATTATTATTATTATTATTATTATTATTCCTGTGAACAAAAAACCAACAATTTTTACTCACTACGATTTTAATTTGTATATTTAATTATGGAAAGAATTTTGTTGAGTGATAAGTTTCAATTTCGGATACTTTTTTATCCCTCAAATTTTGAAATTTCGCACTTTTTTCATTAAAAAAAGGAACCGAAAAGGAAGTACCACTTTTGTTTGTTTAGAAAGGAAGTTTTTTTCAGGTGTATCCAGGATGTATTCTGATCTCTACATATTATTCGCATTCATCGGTTTTATCATCGGTTCATTTGTATTATTTTTTACAATCAATTTTTCCAAGGCTCGATTTGGTATTTTTTTTTCAATTCACTCATGAAAAACATACAGATGTTGAATACTATCGGTGTATTAATTAGTTAATGCAATTAATACGAGCAATCGATGTTAAATTTAAAAAGAATACCGACATCAGTTAATTTAGAATAGAATAGGAATATAAAATAAGAAAAAATAAAAAGAAAAAATAAGAAAAGAATACCGACACTAAAAAAAAGAATTTAGAAAGCAGACAAATTTCTAAAAAATCAAAATTTCATAATAAATTATTCATAACAAAAGCTAATTTCTAACACTTTAGTTAGCATTTGAATTTATGAAAGGAATTTTTTTGATCGTAGACATAGTGAAGTAATATTTTAAGAATATATCTATCGCCAACTTTTAGTCTTTATTTTTGCTGATCTATGAAATATATAAAATTTTGCCAATTACGGTTTTTTTTTAAAAATGCGAAAATTTTGAATAGTAAACAATCGAATTATATTTGGACTAAAGTTTGTAGCTTTTTCAAACTTTTTTTCAAAATAAAATGTCATATTGTATCATTCAGTGCTAGAAAACTAAACGGAATTTTCATATATGTCTTTATCAAACATTGATAAGGGGGACATACAGCATAGAGTGTTAGAAGAACTTGAACATTAGTCTTGCAACACCTTTAACAGTTTACAGGTATATCAGAGTAGCAATACTCTTAACAATTAACAGATATATCAGTGAGCACTCTCCACGTATTTGCATCACTTAATACGTGTATGACTATATAACGTTGGAAGTGAGAAAGCTACGACACTTATTTATTCATTCCAATATATATAAATTAATATAAACAGAAAAAAAATAATATCTTTCAAGTAGTATTTTATATTTACTCAAATTTTTTAATTTTTGGTAATTTAAAAATTTTTTGTAATCAGTATTTTCTCATCAGTATTACATCTACAAAATTATACTTTATAGTAATTAGATGATTAAATGAACAGGAATTAAACTGTCAATTTAATTTTAATAAAAATTTTAAACTTATCATTGAGAAAACTTTCACTGATAACAATTTACAGGAACACGAAACAATGCGAAAATATATGTAATCGATTTGCCACCAAGATATTCAGAGGTAGAACCACCACCATACGATTGGGTTCTGAAACATTGTTATCTTGAGGATGATTCATCTAAAATGCATATGATATTAAATTTATCAATAGTAATGATTATCAACAGTTGTTTAGCACTTTCATAGCGTCACGTTGTTATTTGTTGTTGTCGCTGTTATTGAGCAGAAGTGAAAGTTGGTTATGATGTTTTATTTTCTGTATAAGATAGAAATATTTTCAATTAAATAGTCAATAGTAACTGTAATTCAAATCTCTACCATTACAGCAGGATAGTGTAATCTGATTTTTTTTCCATTCACTTTAAGTAAGTCCAATTTTATCTTTACGAAATAACATCAGCAGTTCCAGTCTCTGTGGTCAGTACTACGTTATTTTCAAAAATGTAACTCATATTTTTTCCGTAGGAATTTAGCTGTACAAAACGACTTTGATAATCACTAATTTTGATGGACTAGCGCCTCTCTAGGAATCAATAATGAAAGATTCCCAGCAAAACTGATTTCGAAAACCGATAGAAACTCATTGCGTTATCCCTTCGTTTTCATGCAATGCATTGCTGCTGTCATTTTGTTTTTTGACATTGATTAGATCTATATGTAAAGGACACTTCAGTCTATAAAACGGGTATTCTCACGAGTCGTCAATAAACAAATTGTCAGCTCGAGCACTTCCTTGAGTTAACACCGTGAATTAACAATGCACTTCTTGTTGTGTTATAGTTACTTCACTTCACTATAACAAATTTAAATTCTCCCTAAATGAAGTTTACATCAACCATCTATTCGTTGAGGAAGGGAAATGAGAATCACATATTATTGATTTGCCGGATGACGGTTTTCTTACGATGGCTCATTCTATGCCCTGGAGTGTAACAGATAGTATTCAAATTTAGAAGGGATTCAATTACATCATTTTATGTTTCTTAGTAATTGGTATTACCATTGCTTTACTACAAAACCATCGAAACTCTGAACTTGACATTTGTCCATTTTTTCGTCATCGCAAAAAAAACAGTAGAAAATATGCACATCATAAATTCAGGCACAGTAGCAAATTTTTGATTTTGCAAAATAAGTTTTGACATGATTCTAACTTTACAAACTTGTTGTCATCATAATTTTTTATCACGCAAATAAGTGAATAGAAATTCACTTATTCTCATGATAAAAGATTATGATCCTGTCACTAAGCGATACTTACATTATCTTGCAATTAATTTGAAATATAAATAAGTGAACAGAGCAATGACGGAAAATAAGTGAATATGATTAAGCTAATATATGCAAAAAGAACTGCAACTTTGAAACTGCAATGGCTTGTAAAATGATTGGAAGGAATATTGAAAAATAGGCTAACTTGGACAAACTTATAGACACGATGAATTCATAAGACATACGCTTAAACTATTCGTACTAAATCACCACTCAGAAGCACTCAACAAGAATCATTTACATTGAAGGAAATTTTGATATACATGATATATACACAAAACGATAACGCTAATCACATACTTTGAGTTTCATTGATCGTTAACAAGCAAAACAAGACCCCACTCTTTAAAAAATTACAGAAATAAAGGTCTACAAAAGTTTCATTAGTTTTATTGACCATGCGAATATTAGTTGCATGGATACATGCAACTAATATTTGCATGGTCGGTAGCTGGAAGATAATTTATGAGAATAACTAGTTTAGAGACGGTCGATAAAATTAATAAACCTAAGCGATATTACCAGAATGAGTCAAACCCTTTGTATTTATACAGCTGCATATTTTGTGTATTAGTTTAAAGAATTAAGCGCCCGCTTAAACTCTTCATACTAAATCCCCCCCCCCCTCCCCCCCGAAACTTAGAAACAACCAGTGTGACTCATTTATATTGGAGGGAATTTTCAATGAAAGATAAGAAATATTCAGACCAGTTTCAAGGAGATTTAAAGCTTTCCTGTAAAAGCTCTGATGACAAATACTATTCTAAGATATATTATACAAACTTTACACAAACAGAATAAGTACATAGCTTGCAGAATTATTGGTTTTGAACATTTTAATTTCACATAGGCTTAAAATTATTCACTTAAAGCTCATTTCTTTTTGTGTTTTCCACGAAAACTTTTCCTCTTTGCCTCGTAACTTTCCAATGTATTGTCATCTAGACGAACAGCACATCCAGCTTTCGATTGCCAGTGAGTAAAATCGCTAAACAAATTAGTTAATAATAAATGATAAAATGCTCGGAAATTGAAAACACTTAGAGTTTTGAGAAATATTCTAAAACATATATGGATATAAATAAACCTGTAACTGTGTGCTTTGTAAAACGACGGTGTCAAAAGAAGCGAATTCTTCGGTGCGCTTGATTTTTGACGATCGTTGCGCCGTCGAATGAGTGGAGGAAACATGTAATCAACTGTGTCCATTGCCAATGATATAAATGATGTTTCAAAACCAATTGAATCAGCACGCCTAACTCGACCTCGCTTATCAATAATCAGTATTCTATCCGGTGGTATATCTACTGCTCGATAACTTACCACATCCTGATAAGATTTAAAGAGTAAATACTATTAAAATATTTGATAAATTAAACATACGAAATAATTCGAAAAAATAAAGTCGGCAACCGAAACCAAATCATCTCAGCATAAAGTGCAAGTAATATGCTGTCCGTGTCATATACAATTGACTCAGAAATAAAATTTCGTATCTTGGATCTTGATTCGTTCTGAAAAAATGACTAACACTTGGAATCTTACTGTTTCGCGATTTCCAAAACCAGCGTAGAATGGACGTTTCACAGGAAAGCATTCCTTTAAATCCGTTAAGGCAGCTATTTTAAATTCTTCGGGTCTGCGATCTATTACTTCTCTGAAAAAGCAAGCAAGTATCAAATGACAACACGTTTCTGCTTGCACAAACAGCAAAAGCATTATCGCATAACGTTCAGAGAGAACTGTAAAGATCATACTGAAGAATGCTTAATAATTTGTTAGTTGAAGTTAGATATTGTACTTTACTCGTAAATGAAACCAATACCTTCTGAAAGCTATAAGCACAGATGTAGGTGATAACAATAACGGTCCATCAGGCAGAAATTTTGCGTTCTGAGCAACACTTTGCAAGTATTTCTTTGTAGAATAACTTTGTCCTATTGCTCGAGAAGATAAATAAACCAACTGATAGCTGAAAACTCGCATGGTAAATTTTTTACTATGAAGTTCTCAATGCTCTTCAAAATGCTTATATACCTTAATTTTTTTCAAAACTAATGACTTTATGCATTCGTAATCTGCTAAAGAAAAAAAGAATTTTACCCATTTTCCTTTATCCTTGTATACAGTTCTGCAACTCCTGCATGAGCCCACTGACCGCCAATAGCTGGTATAACATGTCCTAACACATCACTTTTAGTTATGGTTCCGTCTATATCGGAGATAACTAAACGTTCAGTCCATTTATATAGATAAATGTGACAGCTGCACCATGTAGTACCCTAAAATATGCAACATAACGAACTGGATTAAAAAACATAGGAGTGTAAATGATCGTGCATATGTAATCTCAAGCTTTGTTTTATTCTCCAAAACTTATGAGTCCCTAAATAGGCCAATATCAGAACTGCAAACCTGAAACTTTGTGGTGATCGAAAACCTTGCTTCGTTTGCTCCTTTGCGTAAGCCTAACTTTTTTAATTTATCACTGGAAAGTCGTAAAGAACGGATGTACTTCGGAAATTGCACAGTAGTTTCTGTACCGGAAGACGCAGGTGTTGTACTTCCTGCTTCTTCATCACTCATTGGACTGTAAGGGCACACATACAATAATTCTCAATTTTTGGCAAATATCAGGGAAAGAATGATAACAACTAATTTGATGGATGATACGAACAAGATATCACTGGACGGAGTCACACTGCGAGCACGATTTCTTTTTGTTTCACAACCGTGAGCTTCGATTACCGATTCATGTACTTCAGGAGGTCGAAGAGAATGTTGATTATCCGACATATTTATATCAATTACATGTTTCTGCAATTTCTGAAAATATTCTACCCAACTAATAATGACCCAAACGCAATAATAAGTTCGTTCAAGACTAGCATAGATTTTTTTTTACAAAATTTCTAATATTTCGTATGAATGCAATAAAAAATAAACCTTGGCGTCTGGTGCAGGTGATGAAGTTCGTCCTGACTGCTGGACCTCATGATTCGCTTCGCTTTCATTATCATTGACTTTAGCGGGAGAATTTGGCCCGAGTATAGAACCATTCCCACTATCACTAGGTGGTGAAGGGCTAAAATAAAAATAAAAATCGTTAAAATTTGTGCTTTTCGCAAGTGAATGTTGTTTTTTAAAGGTTGTATAAATAAAGCATAGAATGAAAAAAAGTCCTACTTCATTATTACTGAAATCAATCTAGCTTCCCATCATATCTGATTTTAAACGTATGGCCGAAACTGCTTAAATTGATAATGAAAGGTCATGTTTAATTGCACAATGAATAAAAACACCAATTCATTTATATCACTCACCACGCAGTGGGAGGTGACATTCCCAGATACTTCTCGATTTTACCAGGATCACTGGCATTTTGCACAAGATCATCCAAATAAACACCTTGATCTTCTATTGGTTTAGCACGTGACCAACGAAACCATCCACCCCATGTTGATTCTTTTTTTTCTTGTTCGGTTTTCACATCTTCTTGCTTTTTTGCTTTTTCCGTTTCTTCAAGTGTTCTTGGCAGCTCGCCCCATTTCCATACAACCACTTCAGTTTTGTGCTGGAATTTGTAATGAAACTTGCGCTCAACAATCAGTTTAACATGTTTCATAAAATTGATGCAAATTTCTAAAAGAAATGAGGTAGAAAACAAGCTAACCGGTTCAGGAGTGTCTCGATGTCGGTCAAGTTCAGAATCCGAAAACGCACCATCAATAATCATACCTAAGTCAGCAGCTTTGAAACGATCCGTTTCACTATCAATGGAAGCTGTTGATGCCGCGTCATCTACATCACTTTCCTAAAATCTATGCTGCTATTCAATCATCCAATAGCCCACCACTTGTACATAATGTTCGAAAAGACTAACAGCTGAAATTTTGAGTCTCATGATCATAAATTTTAAAATAAAGCACCTCATTTGTTGAGTTTGATAATTTACGCATTGTTTTGACAGACGAGTTTGCAAGATTTGCGTGAAAGGTGCCAGCTGAAGGTGATATGCTGCGTCCTGTAGCGAACGAATTATGGTACATCATTTGCCTATAAATTATTTAAACCCAGCTGCGACTAAAGCAGAGAAAAAGACTACTCAATACCTTATCATTAACGTACCAAAAAGCTCGTTCGTTAGGAAAGCAATTTTTGTTATGAAAGTCAATCTCAATGAATTCCACCTGAGCAAAACAACATTCCTTAGATTTTAAATAAATTAAAAAGTATCCAAAAGTATGAACAATTGTCATAGTGCAGAAAATTTTCATTTATTTGTATTTTCATATAATAATTTCCTCAAATATTAATATTACCTCTTATTTTTCGCAACTCTTTCAGTATGTTTTTGTTGTTGATCGTTATTAAGCTCAGTAAGATTAGGTAAAGATCGATTCCTACGTTGATTGAACAGTGATGCATTGAATGGAAGTATTTTTCTGCGCTGGATGTCTATTTCGCACGAACGTTCACTATAAACAGAAAAGTGTGAAAAAAATCCTCGTCTATAAACTTTTATTTTAGCTTAAAGAGAAGTTTATGCTGGGAACATGAGGGAAACAATCTACAAAAAAGTAAAATAGAAAACCGTGAATGAGAAGAATGTGAGCGGGAACTGGAACACTCTGACAGTGCTCTTTTATATCTTGAACGCGATAATTCTCGTCGAATTTTTTCTATCCTTTCAGCAAGATCCTTGAAATAAAACCTCATTATCCTAGTAGTAATAAATCTATTTGAAAGATATCAAAATGCTCCGAATCGATCAGTTTTGCACGAATACAACAGTATCAGTGTATTGTGATACCTTTCCATCAACTGGAGTAGGACTACTTCCTGGGACTGGACTCGTCACTAGATATTCAGGAACATGAGCATCTGTAGTTGGTTCAGTAAAGAATGCGATTCCATTTTCACCCAACTTCATTTTTAAATCTATTTCTTCGCCATTTATCGTTATATCCACATACTAAAACAAATCTACCTGACTGACAACATTAACTAACTTTTGCCACTGTTTGACCTTTTAAGAACAACTACTGAACCACATAAAAGAAATGATGACTGAATGTAAGATTCATAAACATAAATGTAAATAAAAATTCATAAATATTAAAAAATAAGCTAACTTTTTCGTCGCTATTCAAAACGCCGTATTTTCCGAATCTTACATGAAAAGGTGTTGATAAATATGAACCATCCGGTTGTTCCACGACAATCAAATCAATTGCCCCTTCAATTAATTGAAAAGTCCAAAACGAGAAAAAAATTCGAATAAAATACAAATCTAGTCAAAAGGTTTTCAGAATTTCGTTCATAGAAATAATATAGAAATAATAAACGCATAATTATCATATTGCATAAGCCCTTTTTCGCATCTGCATATAGTAAATCTACTATTTTAAAAATGACTAATAAAGAATAGCCATCCTTAGTTTACACTGAAATCACAATTTCATAAAATAAAATAATATGAATATTATAGCGTACCAGAAAGTGAAGCTGGATTAAGTGTTTTATAGAAGTATTTTACGTTATCCAAAAGGCGATAGGCGTAATTCATCGCCTCTTTCTCCACAAATGCCCTATTCTTTCGCCGTTATACAACACCAGCGTTTCCAATCACCCTTTTATTATAAACTATCAGTCCAGTACTAAAATTCAAACACTCTCATTACTTTTAGAACATAATCGGCCTAGACTAACGTTCCGAACACAAACTCACCATTAATAGTAATTTGTCAAAAGAAATACGTGAAAAATAACCATGATGCTTTTATGGGCATTTGAAAAAAAAGGTTATGGGTACTTGAAGAAATTCGATTCAAAAAAACTGCATTTCTAATTCCATCCCCTCAAAATAACCTCATAAATAAAAAAAAACGATCGAAGGAAAGTAATATCAGGCAACGCCGTCACTCCAACGAAATTCTCCGAAAAACTGAAATAATCATCCTGCGAACGGTTTTTCTGTATCAAGAAAAACCTTTTTATGCGGTACCTCAATGAAACATCCATGTCCAGGCGTCACTTTTTTTTTGTTCGTTTTTGCTGTTTGTTTTTAAACTCTACATAGAGGATAAGGCGTGGTGAAGATTGCTTGCAATTTAGCATATCATGAGAAGAAATAAATTAATGCTGTTAAATGAAAGCAGCAGCTCCTGCGACGTACTGGACAAGAGCAAAGAGGTCAGTGACCCCTAAAAAATTTATAATGACTGTTGATTCGGAATTGTAACCTAATATACACTAGGAAAAGTTCCAAGAGAGAAAAGTCAAAGGCTGTAACCGCACAGAGTCATTAAACGGTAAGATTGGAAACAAATGCTGACCTTTGAGAAATGACGGCAATTATAGGAGAAGAAAGAAATAGGATGAGAGAGGAAGCGGAATTGTCTTAGGAAATCGCTCAAAGTCGTTTGTTATTGGCGTAAGCATTGTCTAAATTGAACTATTCGAAATTCTTTGTCCTTTGTCTCTCTGTCATTTAAATAAAGAAGAAAAGGTAATGAGGGAAAGAAAATTGTATTCCCAAATTCCATTTGAAAAGCACGAACTTTTTAATATCGCATGACAAGTGGAAAGTTGTAACGCAACACCGAAAATTTTGGAAAAGCAAAACTGTTTACTGTTTACTTTAGAGACGTTGAAAATGGGAAGCACCTAAGAGGAAAAGAGAAGAAAGAAAAAAATTGTCTATTTGACTTGAAAGATCAAAGCTCAAAAAACTTTCTGTCTTGCGTTCATTTTTTAAAAGCTACTAGAAAAACTCTGTAACAACTTGATTTATCTATCCTCCTTGTTAGGAACCGAAATTTATTAATTTAAATATATTTTTTTTACAAAAAAAAGTTATTTAATATTACAAAGTAATATGCAGATAGTTCCTGTAGGTAATCGATTAATTCTGAATAAGTGGTACTTGAACTGAATAATGAAAATTTAAGTAATGATAACTTTTCCAAAACGTAATTTCTTTTTTCACCAAATCAGTGAGTAATGCTAGAGAGATTATTCCGTACATTTAAAAAAAGGTGAAATTAGGCTTACAGATAATTTAACTCAAACTATTTTATTTCACTACAACATATTAAGCTTTTTTATTGCATAAGCTTAATTGACAGAAAACTGATAAAAGCATGCGACACAATTAATTTATAAGGTTATCAGAAAGAAATTGATAAGAATTATCATTGAGGATAATGTCGGTGAGTTATCATAAATTGGTCGTTAGGTTTCTAAATGATATCTACAACGAAGTTGTAATGGTATCATTAAGGAGAAGAGAAAAAAGGTGATACCTTTCGAACCAAATATCGATTTAAAAATTGTTTCTTAAATGCAAATAAATTTTATGGGAAAATAAAATGAGAAAAACAAGAAGAAATTGAAATAGAAGAAAACAAGTTGTCGTCTTGCATAGCTATTAATGATGAATGTAACAAGTTCTCGCATAATTCTCGCATATTTATCATAAATAGAATTTGTTGTCTAATTCCTCCAAAATTTCCGGTCGACAAAGAAAATAGATTAATATACATAATAATTGTAAATTTAATAAATGAATAGAAGTTGATAAATGACTTTATAGAATTCCATTTTAGTAAAAAAGTTGAAAAACATCTTTGAAGTTATGAAATATCTCTGCTCAGCTCACATCCTCCTACATTCTTTTTATGAAGTGAACTGTTTTAACTTTCCATATCTCATTCTATCATTGCTTTGCGGGTCCACCACTAGGATTTTGCCGGGAGAACTGTAAATTTTCGAATTCATTTTAAAAAAAAAATTTTTTTTGAAAAATTTTTTCTTTCTCTTCCATTTATCATTCTTTCAATTTTTTTTTCAAGCAAAAATATGATTGAATGTTTCTCTCAATTCGATGCTTCTGTAACTTAAAAAAGAACTGTAGCTCGCAGTGTCGAAAATCTGTCTGTCGGATGATATTTTTCAATAATTGTTGAGAGAGTGTTTTAGATTATAAAAATTTAGGACTGATCGTTTAGTATTATGCATTTTTGATCGATGAAATATCATAGCTGTCGTAAAAGAAGTTACTTTCAACACTGTACTTTTAAGATGAATGTCAGGTCGATGTTTCAGTTTGATCCTTTGAATCTTTGATGACTTATCGGACAGACGATATTTGGTACTCAACCGGTAAAAAAATCTGTTCTCTCTAAAATATAAAGAAATAAAAGTTTTTTTAACGATACTTCTATGCTCACAGCAAGTGATTCACTTATTTTCTCTTTTCAAATTCATAATTGCTATATTTGATGAAATAACAAAAGAGGTTGATTTACTTTCATCTTAGCGATACAACCTGATTAAATTGGAATTTATTTCCTCCTTAACTCTCATTTCACTTTTCAATGGCACATATTTAAGATGGCCGTATTGAAAACGTTTTATTGAAATTTTAAAGTTTAAATAAGAATGAGTTAGATTAATGTAATGATAGCAAGAGAACACTTCCATAATTTTTGGATGAAAAAATTCTCTTTTTTTTTGCAATTAAAATAAATACAAATAATGCAGCGAATAACTTCCATTGTTGCAAACAATTTACTTCATTAAATTACGAATATTTACGTTCACGTGAACGTTCAGTGGCGTCTTTAGTATTCATTTTGCAAAAATCCTTTCCTTCTTAACCATCCATTTTTGCATTTCCATGACATTGAATAAAATTTCTTTTTCTAAAGTCAACCATAACAAACTCCCTATGCCTATAGCTATAAAAAATATATGTGACTTCTTTTTTTTGAAGTAAACTTTGCAAGAATTTCTTTTGGCTATGGAAATTTCCGTTTTAGAGAATTTGAAATCATTTCTAATTTCTAATTTCAAGGATTTGAAATCATTATGGACCATTAATTTCACTGAATTTTGGAAAAATGCGTCCAATATTCACTTTATGTTTGTATTGCATGTTGAACTTTTAATTGGTACTACTAATAGCCTTGGATTAGTGGGGTATTTTGGTTGATACGAAACTAAATCAAATTTAATTAATGATATCATATAAAGGTCAAAGTTCGCCTCAACTTACTACAATTGCATTGCTCATTTCAATTAACGTTAATAGTATAGGGTAGATCAATTAGCAATCTGACTCATATATTAATGAATGACTTAGAAGTGAGAGTTAATTTACTGATTAATAAATGTATCCGTTTTTCCTTTCCTGTTTCAACTTTCAGGTATTCATATTTATATGCATGAATTAGTGATTGGAAGTGATATGACACTTATAGTGATATATTTGTTGACCGGATGCGCTGAATTCGTGCGCTATTTTCGCTTGTCAGTAAGTACAATGCAACCGAGGAGAAGATTTTAGTCAGTCTTACGGCTGCAGCTTGTTCCATCGATCCCAGAAATGTGTCATTAAGTAAGTTTAATTTCTAAGTTTAATTCATTCAAAAATATTCTCTTAAGAAAGTAAACGATGATTATACTAATAGTTCCTTATGGCATTATAAATGCTATCATAGCTTTCAACCTTTGCAAAGGTAACAATCCCACATGCCAAACATCCTTTCTTGTGTTTCAAGTGGAAAATAGCTTTTAATTAATTTTAAATCTTTGATCACATGCTATCCTAAAAATCTTAAAATCTGATATAGCATATTACCAAAATGGCAGGAACGGTTGATGTACAGTAAAGCGAGTACGATATACGGCGATACATTACGGAATTCTTGCTTGTAATATACAATACAATCGGATGTCATTAAAGAAATCATAATTTTGTTTTGAGGCACGACAACAATGATGTAATTGTTTATGGAAGTATGGCAATCGATATGACCCAAGAAAGATATTTTCGGTATTGGAATGGTAGCTTACTCTTTGAGTTTAATTTCTAAACATTTAAACTTAAATGACTTACATTTATTAAGAAAGAACAACAACAAAATTCTTTGAGACTTGAAGTGTGATTGAAATAGATTTCACTTACGCTTTATTACAAATTTGCTTGAACTAAATTTTGAGATTACTTAAATGTATAGGTATTCCTGACCTTTATCCTCAATTCTGAATTCTCCAATGAGCAATTGTTCTCGACTTCATCACTGCTTAAATGACAGTTCATTTAGTAACAAAAACAAAATGCGAGTTCCAAAATAAAACTCTGTATAATTTACAGAGAGATATGACGTATGCGTTTGAATTGTTGTGACGCAGAAGTCGTGTAATTCACTTTCGTTGAGAAAAAAATGCGAGTGCACTGATTTATTTTAGCAATTTCATTAAAGAGGAAAAGTTTACACATTTTTTGCATTTTAACATAAAATTTAAATTTTTAAAAATTTTTGTTGAAATACTCCAAAAAATTTTCAGTTGCATTGCATTGTAATTGTTTGCTAATTTAACGCTAATTGAAAAATTGATTAAGCAATAAAGTGCCTGCTCGTTTAGCAACGCATAAAACAGTTTCAGTTGTTTAACTGAAATGAAAAAGCCGACAAGAAAAAAGTCTTTCCTTTCCATTAGGCTATTTTAAAATTTTATTTGTAAACTTTTTAAAATTTTGGCAAATTTTTACTCATTAAATCTGTGCATTGCATCAAATTTTACTGCTAAATATGATCGTTGAAATACGTACCATACTATTTGACAAAATATTAGTTAACTTGAAATCACACATTCTACTCTTCAAGGACTGAAAAAAAATTTTTTGGATTTCAAAAATTGTAGTAAATGAATTTGCTGACAAAAAAACTTTTTGATAACTTACAAAAACAAACGCATAAAATTTAAAATGTAATTAAAACGCAGAATAAGTTAATGAGGCGATTTGTTTTCAATTGTACTTCCATATTTTCTTACAACTCGTAGGAAACAATTAGCAGCGAACAATTCTTAAAATGTCTTGCTAATTTTTAATGTGTGTGTGTGTGATCACAAAAATTCAAAATTAAAATAAATTTGATAAAAACCTTTAAAAAAAATAAAAAATTAAGATTCTAATAAGATGACAATAACTAACATCAATAGAAAAATTAGCTGAAAATGAGTCGGATAAGCAAGGTAACGTCAGTTAAACTTCTTTTATAGAACTAATTTATGTTTGTATTAAGAAAAAAAGTAAATATTTTCAAAAAGTCTACCTCAGTATGAAGAAAAACTAGAAATAAGTTAATAAGACAGGTAAGCAGAGAGGAGAAAAGAGGTAGATATGAAGCAGTTGGTTCTCTCGTTATTGCTCCAACAATTTCATCCATCGCAAGAGATTGCGATGGGGCGGTAGGTGAAGGAGAAGAGAAGTTAGCATGAGTGGTAGGCTTGCACTAACTTTTCTTTGATATTAAGCTGCCCGACCTATTTCATAGCTGTTATTTGAGCTCAAGCGATCTGTGTTGCATGACGAACTTGTTAGTCCGTTCATTTCAGTTTGATCGTTAATTTTTTTTGCAAGAAAATGGAGTGAAATATTTGAAATTAGTGAAGGTTATTGTTGATTTTTTTTTTGAAAAAAAAAAGTTTTTCTAATATTACTTTGGTTGTAATAAAAACTTTCCAAATTAAAAATAACTTTATGTTAAGTAAACTCTTATAGTTAATGTTAAATGCTAACATCTGTTGAGCGTTTCTAGCAAATTCCTTCACAGCCATCGTATACATTGCTGCCTTTTTAATTAAAAAAAATAAGAAAGAAATGTAGTTTTTTAATTGAATTGTACCTACGATTATTTACAATTTCTCTTCTCTTCCAAATTATCATAATTAGTTGAGAATCATTAATTGCAATCAACTATGTTTGTTGAATTCGAACTTTAAGTTTAAGTGAGTAAGCCGGTTCTCATCTCAGTGATAAACAAGTAAGAGTTGAAAAGTTAGAGAGGATAGAAATGATAAAGCAAAGAAATGAGTTGGATGATCGATCGTTTAGCGATTAGATTGAACTCAACCAACCGATTGATTGGCTGTGTTCCATTTTTCCTTATGTTTGATATGCTTCTTTCAATTGCGAGAGATAATTTCGTTGGTTGTGTTAGCAAAGATTGAAATCGTTAAATTTGATGAGAGAGAGAGAAGGAAAGGGAAGAGAAAAATGATGCATAAATAAAAATATGAAAACTATGCAACAACGAACTTCGTAAATCATCCATTGCTAATGGATTGTTCAAATTTTATTGAAAAGCGAAGAAAAGAAATCATAAGGCTGAGCTTTTAGAGTTTGTATGTGTGATGTATGCAGAAAATAATTTTCAGACAAATTTCTAAATTGTATTTTAATTTTCAGTCTGATAGTCTTTATAAGTTGTAAGACATTGATGTTTAACTTATCAGCATTCTCGCCACTCTTATCTTCTAATTTCACTATTTATCTCATCGAAAATCTCTCGCAGAACTTTACATTTTGCTTGTGCTCAGCGAATAGCACTTGCACAAGCAATTTAAGATAACAAATTCTTTTCTTCGCTAACAATTTTACTGGTCACTTTGATAATTAGTTGCTAATTAATTAAACTAATTAATGATCACTTTGATAATTAGCCGCTAATTTTATTGATCACTTTGATAAAAGTGATCAGTAAAATGCATTTCGTTAATGGCAATTCATACAATAAATGTTTTTTTTTTCAAAATAACACATCCAAATTTTATTACAAAACACACGTGGCTTATTAATTTTTGTATTAAATAAAAACTTTTTAATTTTAGTGTTAAAATGTTCATCATTTATAACTATTATGGCAATTTTTTGAAGTTTTACCTTTTTGTGGAAGTCAACATTTATACGATTGGTATTTTAATTTCTTATGAGAGTTATTGGAGGATGAATTCTGTGAGTGTCGACTCGTGCGATGGAAGTTGTAACAACGATGAGAGCTATATTTCAAGTCGATTACCTGACAAAAATGTTCTCATCAAAGGGAAGAATTTTGAATTTGCCGTTGGTCGATTAATTTCCCAGGGACGATTTGGTGCTGTATATGAGGTAAATGTGAAATTGCAATTACTCATTTCATAATTACTACTGTAATTTTGAAGTGTTTAAAAGTTTCCAATTAATTGTTAAGTTTATTTTTTTTGCTAAACAATCATATTTTATAGATTTTGATAATTTTATAGCAATATATTCAATAATTCAATTAAATTGTTCTTTGATAGGTGTTAAGGCGCACAGATGGAAAACGTTTCGCAGCAAAGATAGAAATATGTGATGAGCATTCCCATGGATTGAACATGGACTATGTCGTCTTACTTCAAGCATCAAAACAGACCTATGAACATATTGCAGGCCTAATCGATCAAGGTCGTATCGAAGGACATTTCAAATTCATCGTGATGAAAATGGTCATTTGTTGAAGATACTCCATCTTAAACAGACTATGATTTTTTGGCTTAAATTTGGAGTAAAACAAACTAAATAGATTTATTCAATTTCGAATTAGTATTTTTTGGCTTTTTTAAAATATTTTTTTCTTTAATATATGAATTTGAGGAAATAGCTTCAACGATGAAAAGACTGCACACCGATCCTCCTCATTTGTGAATTCTTTTTGAAAAGTTACATTTAGCTCGGTGATAATTTGCACAAATTACGACGAGCATTTGTTGAATGTCATTTTTCCTTGTCAACTTCACTTCGACTTGGAATTCAAACACTAGCCGCACTGGAGGAATTACATTCAATGGGATTTGTCCACAGAGATATCAAAGTTTGCTCGTTCCTTATTTTTCAGATGTTCGTGGGAGTTAGTTACGAATACATAGCCATAGCTCAGTAAAATTAAAAAAAATTATTAATTAAAATATTCCAATAAATATAGCGTAAAAATGCTCAAGGAAAGTTAAAATTGTTTTTGTATTTATCAAATCAATTTTTCTAATGAAATATTTAAAGTATTAAATTGTTTTTAAAAAAAAAGCTTTTAAAGTAAGTTATTTTCAATAACACTAGGCGTCAAATTTTGCAATCAGTGATGCCTCTGAATCAAAGGTGAATGTGTATATAATTGATTTTGGACTCTGTCGAATGTATCGAAATACCAAAGATGGAATTAAACCACCTAGGAGTAAAACTTCATTCAGGTTAAATCTCAATTTTTTGTTGAAATTCAAACTCTTCTACAGAAATAAATGTAATAGGAATTTTTAAGATTTGAAAGTCATTTTGTAGTTACATCAATACCAATGAATCAATTTAAAATGCCTAAATTTTTTAATTTTAATTTTGCATGATTGAAAACAGGAATTTCAATAAAATTACTAAAGAGTTTGAAGAGGAACTGCACGTTATGCATCATTGGCTGCTCATCGAGAAGAGGAAATATCACCGAAAGATGATCTCGAGTCCTGGTTCTATATGCTTATTGAAATGATTTCTGGTATGCAAATTAGAATAATAAATATAGAAAAGCTTTTCAAAGAGAAATTCCTCTCCAACTAAAGAGAAATAAAGACCTACTTTGTTCAGCTGTAATATTTCAGGTGAGCTTCCATGGAGTAACATTCATCGAACGGATCGTAAAGAAATACAGAGCAAGAAGGAGCAGTGTCGTTCACCGGATGAACTTAAAATACTTCTCGAGAATTGTCCTAAAGTCGTTTATCTTAAAAATTTTTCATTACAAAAAGTTTAACAGAACATATTCGTTGTTATTTATTTCTGTTTAACAATTTTATTTTACATATTGTATAAATGTATAACTTTATTTTACACATACAGCTCTCAAACCCAGTCAATTCAATTCTTTTCCTCTTTTTATTTGTCAGTGATTAATTCAATAAAGATAATTACTAAAAAATTTTTATCACGAATTGTGTTTTTAAGAAAATTAACAGTCAACTATTATTACAGGTTGAATTCCGGCGTATTCTGAATTACATCGATTCTTTAACATACCACAGTCAACCGGATCACAAGTTTTTAACACAAATGCTCCAACTAGCAATGAAAAATTATGGTGTGAAGATGGATGAGCCCTATGATTGGGATGATGAATTACAAGCACAACTCAGTTGAAGATAAATTGAAACAAATATTACTTACATTAAAATTCTAAAGATTTAAATTGGCTCATATATAATTCGAAATTTCATGTTAATAACGGAAATATCATGTTCGTGCTTATGCAGATTATGCATTTCTCAATTCTGAATTGTATAGCGCATTAACTTAAATTTTGCTCTTCAAAATTTGAAAACATATACCACATTGTATTTGCTTTTCAGTTCGTGCTATCACTTTCACTTATTACTTTTACCATAATTTAGTGTTTATTTCAGAATGACAATGTTTTTTGCTCTTTATTATGGGAATTTATAACAAGAGAAGGAGAATGATGAAATATATTGAACTGAACAACATTCTGTCCAGCATTTTTCCACTTTCCTATCACTGAATATGAAACTTAAAATATCACGCATATTCGACTTAATCAAAAAGTACTGTTTGTGGTACTAATGAAATATGCAAAAAATAGCTTCTGCTGCTACTGAGCAAACGAAATCAAAACTTTTTCATAAATTGGCACCACTGTGATTAACATTAATTTTGATAGGAAATCCTTCCGCAAAACTTACACAATGAGAAAAAAAACAACAGCAAAAAAAATCCAACTTCAAACTCTACAAAAAAACCCAAAATTTATTGACAATGAAAGCAAAATACGAACAGCAATTCAAGAAAAGCAAGTAATAAAAAACAAGAAACTATGTAAAACCCAAATGTAAAACAATGGAAACAACAACCAATACAGATTCAAAAATAGCAAAAAAAGTGATAAAACTAAAAAAGCACTAAACTAAAATCTCTAATAATAAAAATTCCAAAATCCCTAATAACAATTTCAAAAGTAAAGAAACAGTCCACATAAAATAAATAATTAATTAAAACCAAATAAAGAAAAGTGACAAAGTTAAAAAACACTTATCCTTTCGAAATAAGTACAATATAAAAATAACAAAGGAAAAACGAAAATCAATTGGTAAAAACAAAAGCCAACATGTATTCTCATTAACAAATTAAAACGAAATTGAAGAAGTCTACAACAAAAAAAAAAACTATCATTTCTGCTCGCAATATTCGATAATCGTTAGTACCGAAATTACAACGAAAAAGATAGCAACAATATTGACCATCTTCGTTTAGCACTTTCAGTGGAAGAGATTGTTGAAATGAAAGTAGGCGAGAAAAATGCTGCAAAGAGAACTAGAAAACCTCATACGTTCAAAGCGAAACAGTTCAAACATTTTATGCATGGGATTAAGACTTTCACAATTAGTCAATCATTGTCCTCCAAAGAGATTTTGAATCTGACTGTTTGGTAACGATGAAAAACGTAGTCTTACGTTTGTTTTATAAACGTTGGTCTTTGAGACGTAAGTCTTTGAAACACATTGTCAGAATAGAGGTCATTAGTTCGAAGAGATGGGTTAATTCATTTAGCTACAAGAAATCTTATTATTCTGTTCGTTTAACTAGACGGTGGCAAATGGTGTGCATTATGTTCCTTTCGCTCTTTCAGTTTATCTCTTTCAAGATTTTTTGACTGTGCTTACTTACATGGCTACTGTTTTGTGATACATATTCTGTTGGAGCATCTCACATTTAATTTGGATGATTAACACATAAGTATTTTATCGATGATCGTTAAGAAACAACAATTTATCATTGTAACTCTTTCTCTCTTCAGTACCTTAGAAGAACTTATGCTTAGCAACGCGTAAATTATTTACGGTGGTAAGTAAAGTCAATTTTGTCACTTTTTTAGATTGAAGATGTCATTAGATTCATTATCAAAAGTGCAACCAGATCTGTTAATGGCTGACAGTTTAAAGCAGATGTCACATTTGCTTCCACTCAACGATACGAAACCAGTGAATGAGGCAGCAGCTGTATACAAGAAAGAGTTGAACGCACCTAAACGTTAGTTTCGAAAATTTTCTATTCTTTTAATATCCAATGGTATTTATTCCCTCGTTATTCTTTTTGTTTGTTGCTTTCGCGAATAATCTTTTAAAGGTATCAACGAATCGGTAGCTCCACAACATAGCAGTATTCGTTGATTAATTATGTGGTATGGCAAAAATGCAGTGTAATTGTAAATTTACTGATGCTATGAAACATTGCTTCTTTACCAGGCGTAGGATGTAATTGCACAAACTTTTTTTTAAATCCAGAGGAAAAAGTCTGAATGAACGAAAAAAGTAAAATTATACAATCATAAACTTTTCCGTCAATTTAACGTTTAAAAATACATTTCCAACAATATTTCAGTTTTCCCTCTTTTTCTTCATCACTTTTATAAAACTTTTTCCATTTGTTTGCTGTCCTAAATAAGGGCAGAAAATAGTAGTACTAAACAGGTTCCAGATAATTTTTCAGATAATCTATCAGTTTGTGTAACTGTTGTAGGAACAGAATTCTATACTTGTCATGGAATATAGCTGAGTTGGAAGTTTTATATTTTGTTAACATACAGAACCTGTTAACTACTGCTTAGATTATGGTTAGAAGACAACATCGTGCAGGAAATATATACGTATTTTATTTAATAGATTTGACGACAAACCAAAACGATCATGAACTGTTAAGTAACCATTCGAGAATGCGTAAAACTGTTGCAAATGTTGTGGATGAACGTCGTATACTAGGTGGAAATGCATACGCTGAACATTTCATAAGGTAGGTGTTGTACAAGCCTTCCTGAGATACTTTTGTTGACTTCAGTAAGAGTGTTAATAGCACCTGATTTACAAAATTATTCTTCAGTTTTTATAATTTAGTATTTACGTTATTGATACATGGAGTTTAAGATGTTGTTTAACTTATACTTTTGAAAGAGAAATTAAAATTGGTATGTAGTTTCTTAATTTTTCTGTTTTGAGCTAAGCTTTATTTTATGAAATTTGTACTATATATTACTCTTTACCAAAAATTTCTTCCGAAATCGTTTTTTTAGAGAACTAAAAACAGCATCTCAGATAAACCGTGCACCCCCAGGATTGTCACACAGTTCACATTTGCACTGGGATTTGTTGCTTGGGAGAGATGAGACAATCGAACCGTGTGATTACTTGAATTTCGATCATACTGCTAAATTTTGATTAATGATATTGAACTGCTGTCACCATAATATTTCAACTATGTATCCGGTAGTAAAGATATTGTTTATTTAAATTTAGTGCCTAACTGTTGACTGCGATTGTCTTTAAAAGTGTCTTTAAAAATTAAGAATTTCAAAAACTAGTCATGTGTAATGTAACAAATACTTTATTTCATTTACCGCTTCAATACGTTAATAGTAGTTGTAATGTAAGGCACATTGAAATTAAAGTTATTTTTAATATTTGCAAACACTAATATCGGAGGATGAGGTGACATAACTAACAAATAATTGAAGTTTCAGATATCTTTTTGTTTTATTATATTTGTTTTTGATGTTTATTATTCCAATAAATGATAACCTTTTTTTGTGTTTAATATCGTACGGTTATTTACCTTTATCATATGACTGGATTCTGTATGTATGTGAATCATCGAATTCATCGCAAGGTGAAGAAGTGTAAAAGAATTGGATGTGTTTTATAACACTGACAGTATTGCAGGAGACAGGAAAAAATGATGCAGACAGGTGGACCGGGTCGACCTGTCATGATGGGACAGTCACAAGGTATTTCATACTCAACTCTTTACATTACTTTTGCTTTATTGATAGGTCTGGTAGGTCTTTCAACGATTTTTTTTTCTAACTCTGCTTTGTTTCTTTTACTGTTTTAACGACCTGCTCATATAAGCAGGCGTATGTGATAGGTTAGCTGAGGTGTATATTACTTCATTTATGTTGACTAAAGTATTTCGTAATGAAATCACGTTATTTTAATGAGTTCATTAGGATTAAATCATATTACTGCAACTTTTTGTTGAATCAAGCATATCACGTCATCCAATATTGGGTGTTAATTGCTTTTGATTGTACAGTTAAAGTTTTTGCTTACACTGTTCAGTTGTTATAAACTTTAGAAGCCATTAACTGTTAGGATATATAAGTGAGCAAAGCTATTTGACACTTATTTTGCAATCATTTACTATATGGAGGAAAAGCTTAGCTGTGTGCTTCGTAATAATTTTAGCAGATATTTTTCTGTTACCTTTAATGAGTTAGGTGAGAATTCTTCAGTATATCTTTAGATTATTATCGATTTTTAGCAACCAAGGAATAAAATTTCATATCTTGGTTTTTACACAGTTCTTGTGTTGTTCTAGTTAGCCGCTTTTTTCTTAACTAATGTTAACAAATATACCTCAGCAAGAACATTTCTGTCCAACAGGTACTTACATGGGCGTACCAAATGTCGCTTCTCAACCTAGCTCTGCTTATCAACAAACTATTTCCATGCTTCACCAGTCATTTAAAAATCCGAATTGGCCTCCGAATTTTATTACACCTGATAACGTCTTGGATTATTTTTGTGATCCAGGAAATGTTTTTTATGATGTTTCTTCATGTAATCAACATATCAGAATGCAAAATCTCAATCGACCTTTGCACGAGTGCCTACAGTAAGTGGAATTCTTAGGATTTTATTTCTAATACTTGGTAAAACCTTTTTTCATTTCAGTCTAGTTTTTCGGTTTGGTAAAGAAAAAGCGGAATTACATCAAAAAATTTTCGCAGTACAGTTAAAAAAATATGAATAGTACTTGGTTTGCCGTATAGTACTCTTGGGCAGTTTTTTTAAAAACTTAAAAGTGGGATTTTTATAAACTCGGTATTTCAGAATGATTAAATAATTGGCTACTACTTTCTGGTAGTTTGAACTGTTAAAATGCAATTAGTTTGAACTACGAAAAAGTCTAGCCAGACATAAGTGATAAGGTTTAATTATTGATGTTACGAACTTTTGTAGAGAACGTTGTTATATCCGGTTGAATTTTGTAGATGCTTTGCAGACCTGTTTATTATAAATGATTGATTTCAACTACTAATCAGAAATTGTCTGGAGCTCACATTTGGAATTAAACTAATCAGTACGAGAATTAGATTTTGCGTGTTCTTTAGGTCCATGCAAGGTATCCAGTATACGGTTGTTGGTACTTTCCCTCCGTTATATGTAATAATGAAGCAACGTCGGAACAGTCCCACAAATGGTAATTTATTAATGAGTTACTACTAATATATATATATATATATATATATATATATATATATATATACATATAACAAATCCTGCTGAATTTAGAAATGTATTGCAAGAAATATATACAGTAATTCTTTAAGTTACACCTCTGGCTTATTACTATATAGTAAACGGGACAGTGTATCAATGTCCGGATATTTATACATATGTTCAATCAAAATTGATAAGTATTGTTGATCCACTTCGACAAGCGCTTGAACAAGCTCGAAACTTCAATAGGTACTTTTTTTGGCCGTGGTTTTTATCATTTCTATTGCTTTTGGTCTGGTTGTTTACGAATAATAATATTAAAGCTAGTTATTTGAATTTATATATCACATATGAATTTCGGGACATTTTCAGATTCAATATTGCCAAAGGATATTATTGGGAATTCAAAGATTCTAATGGTGAAATTGTCAAAAAAGTAAGTCATTATATGCCAATAACTTTTTCTTCCACACAGTTCTTTACCCAATATTCGAGATGATTTTTCAGACAGTAGAAGAAGAGGAAAAGCCACAGCTTGCTCGAAGTACTTTTTATCAACGAACTCGAACAGACCAGATATTGCGGGAACTTTTTGCTAAATTTCCTCCTCCTGATGATGTTGTATGGGTTTTGTGTTTCAATGTTTCGCCAGTTTTTTGGATTTATTATTAACCGTCCGAAATTTTAAAATATACTAAAGTTTTTGAAACTTTGCAAAACATAAATCGTATTCAATAATTTAATGGTTAAAAATATTAGATATAACGTTTTATCGTTCCACTACTGCTAAGTCTTCTTTAGCAATTTAATTTTGGTGGAAATGAAATAACGGCGGAAAGCAATGCAGTTGGAAGTTGTGGTATGGCTGATAAACCTGTACAAGGTTCATCTGTAAACAATCAAGATTTGCCAGCAGCGGAAGATCCAACCTCAGGAATCAGCCAGCAGCTCGCTTTTACATCACCATCTAGTGTTCCTCCGACCCCAGTTCATCGAAGCACTGCGGAATCGTCTAGTGGTCCATTAAGTTTCCCAGGAACTGCACCGGTTCTAGGAGCATCATCAGCGGATTCACAACAGGAAACTGATTCCAAACGTTTTAAGGGGAGTTAATGTGTATTTTATTTTGTATCTAAATCTTTTTTTAGAAACACTTTATTATGCTATGGAATTAGAAATTTTAGAATTGGGTGATTACAAGACATCTAGGGGCACTGGTGCCAACCGAAAATATAGGTGGTATAGGTGATAAAATATAGGTGTTAATTATTGCTTCTTCCAGTTTCATTGTATAAACGAGATGTTTGTATTCGATATTTGACTTTTGCTGGACGAGACACATTTGTTCTTAAATTATCATGTCCAGCATCAAGTATTTAATTGTTTTTAATGAATTACCAAAACTTTTGCCTGAATTGTACTGCACTACATTCCTTTTTTTTACAAGCAATATAGTCAATGCATAATTTTTGCTTTCGGGAAATTATTATCTGATTTTTTATGATAGAATTGTTGGCATTCAGAACATTTAGATTGTCTTGGATGAGATCTACTAGCTTGATTCAGATAAACCCGGAAATCATAGATGCAAAATAAAAAAGATTTACTTAGATAATTACGAAACAATAACGACCAGTACATACAAATTTATGACTTAATGAAAGTAATCTGTGGAACGTTGTTTTGTCAATTACTTGCAAAATTTTTTACTTTACATGAATGAACCTGTTGATCCAAATACAGAGGGAAATTTGATGATTTCCTAACGTCGAGTAATTCCTCAGAGCTGGTTCAAAACGCCCTGCAAGCGACTTTTCTGTATAGTATTGCAACATTTATTTTTCATATACAACAACCGAATTGTCCAAACTTTTCTTCTAGCGTAGGAGAAATGTAGGAACAATGAAAAAATTTATTCGCATAAGTCAGTCTCGAATATCATAATATCGATGTCTCAGAGATTTGACACCTAGATCAATGGAATTGTGAAAAGAGTTGATAGTCAATTTAGATTGTGAAAGGTAAAACTTAGCTTCAAAAGTGGGTTGGAAGATTCAGTAAAATTACATAATTTGTTTTGGAACCTTTTTATTAAAAGTTACCTGTGTGCTTTTTTTGAAATGCGATGACAAGCAGAACATTCACGATAGTAGATTATATGAGTACATAAGAAAAAGCAGCATAGAAATGAAAGTGGTGGACAGAGCATACTTACAAGTACAATTGCTATGACTCGTAGCCAATCTCTGAAATTACAGCAGTTGTGGAAAACAATTGAGAAAAGCGCGCACTTAGCAAAAGTATAGTAATTTTACAGAAAAAATTATCGGAATAATTTCCACAAAACTTCATGAACGAAAGGAAATTTTGCTTCCTTAACAATCATTTTTTTCTCATCAAATTAACCAAAAATAAAATAGTCATACTTCTTTTTTGTCATAATTCCACGTTTGCAAAAATTACATATCCTATAATCTCTTGCAAAACTATTTTCTTCCGCCTTACTATTAGCATTAACTGTAACAGATATTGGCTTGTCGGACACTGATTGCTGTTGATAGGGATGTGGTATTGCTAAAAAGTTACTAAATTGAGTAACAAAGCAAAAAGAAGAAGGGAGAGGAGTAAGTAAGATGAACTGATACATACTGATAAACTGATTAGATTTCTTCTATTTTGCGTGTTATTTCAAAAAAGGAATTGTTCAGATAAAAGGATTTTTAAGTATTAAATGAAAGAAATGATACTATTACCTTGCGGCATCATAACTGGCATAATAATTGGTTCAATTGGTATGGATGGACTAACTGCCGGTTGAATACCGGATTTCCGTAAACATTGTGATTGCGATTCTATTGATTTCGGGTAAAGCTGCGATTTTGGGAAATTTATTAATCTCATTTCATCATCATCTAATCTGGGAGGTAATGGTGGTGCTAGAGGTGATGAAATGTTTTCGGTCATTATCTATAAATGTTGAACAGTTCATTCTTTCTATGTCGTACTATTATACTATCCAATATGAGCATCTTCTAAGCATTTTTATGAATATTAAATTACAACAGGCAAATTAAATTAACATTCATACATTGTCGGAGATTAGTAATAAATAGTTTAGTTGTACAACAAATTTAAAATTTCAGGTAGCATAAAAGTTTGTCAGTGATAGCGATATTTTATCAATGATTACGTCAATTAAACCAGTTGGTTCTTTTTTTTTGGGAAGCTTAATTTGGGTTAATTTATTTTACATCGAGAACAAAACTTTGCAATATGTACATATTTATATAGGGTGTATGATTTTTGGTTTAATTAACAAAAATCTATTTTAACTGGGATTTCTTTCCGTTATTCGAAAAAGAAAACCGGAGAGAATGTAGGATATGTCAATAAAGGAAAGAAAGCAAGTTGTAAGTAACGATCAATGTTCAAAATTGTTTTGTGCAATGGAACATCGTAACGGAGTCAAAGGTAGCAATCTTGATCATTCTCTCCTGAATAATGGAAATTATTTCAGTCAGCACTTCAGATCTATTAATAATCCATGAATGGAATGAAATAGTATGCGCTTGCCGGAATGACGTAGAACATACCAAACGTCTGTGCAAATGTTATCAGCTTGATGGCAAGTTTCAGGTAATAAGTGACCTTCTTCTACGGCATTAAACATTGACCGCTTCCACCCAGTGACCATTTCACAGAGAGATTGAAATTCTTCAAATGGAGAAAACTATTCGCATTAGTTGCATCAGTAATTGGCTAAGTCTTATGTATTCATTTCAACGATCTTCTTTTAGATCATAAATTTTTTAAATTTCCTGAACTTTTAGCTTATAGCAGCTTATTTCAATTCTTAAACTCGAGCATTTAACAATAACTCTAACTCAGGCCTACTTATAAGAGCAACAATTTAATTTAAGCATTTTCAGCAATATCTCTTGAAGTGTCCTTGTCCTTCTTTATAGTTCGAAATTCTTGAAAAATTTTTCGAATTAACCACTCGAAATTTAATGATATCAGCACAGTTTGTAAAAAAACATATGTTAAGAAATAATGTTTTATGACTTTTTCATGTCTTTAGTGTGCAAGTGTTTTGACGCGCGGAAAAGCAATCCGTGAAAAGAATAATCTACTGAACAGTAATTCGAACAAATGATGTAAAAAAAAATAATGCATTTTTCGGAACGTACAGACTGTGATATTATTGCGCGAATGATTCATTCAGCTAAAAATGCTGCAAAAACAAAGAGAATTACACTCGGTAGAGGATATGGATTCTGAAGCATGTGGAGTTCTATTGGGAATTTATCATTAAAATTCTAAATCTTTTTTTGCATGTCTGAAATAGCATGAAGCATAAAAATATTGTTGTAATTCTCCCGAGGAAAGTTGCTACTCAAAACTAAGAGAATAGCAAACATTCAGATCTATTTTTAACGCGAATATATTTTAATTGATCATGTAATTTATGTGAAAATTATAGATTAGGGGTGGATTTTGCTTACGGTTACCTTATGTTACAATTATATAAATGTATTTGAAAATGTAAACTCCTACATCCAAATTTTCCCCAGAAGATGGAGAAATTAAACCCTTCTCTAAGAGAAATTTACAGCTGTTATGTCAAACCAAAACGGGTGGAATGTTTTATTTTTTTAATGCTTGAGTGACCAAAAAATGATGTCGAAAAGGGTGAAACAAGAAATGGAGATAGGAATTATAAAAATCAAAACAATTAAAGTTTTAAAATGTGAGGAAGAATATAAAACAGATACAAATGAAAATGAATGTACACACTGCAGTATCCGAAATGTTTTATAGAAGTGCCTTCAAAAAATCAAACGGCTTAATTATTATTCGCGACAGCAGGTAACCATTCTTCGAATGTTACCTTGTCAAACTGCACATAAATCTCTTTTTCATAAATATTCTGCAACATATTAAAAAGTGAGACAAATCTAGATTAACACATAAAAACCAACATGAAAAGCCTAATGGCGTTAATCCTAACAAACTAAGGAAGATGTATAATATAACAGAAAAGTGAAGGACTTGTTATAAGTGGTACGACAGGTAGAAGTGGATTAAGAAACAAAGATAATCAGAACTGAAGAAGGATTCTTTACCTTCGAAAAATGGAAAAACTAGCATAAAAGAACTATGTGAACCTAGAAAACATAAACATAAAATTCATTCCGAAAATCCCAAAATCCACATCAAATCGATACAGATAACAGTTCCGAAGTAAACCATAAACCTTCAGAAAAATTGAACTTCAACTTAATAACGCATAACAAAAATAGACCAACGAAATTTTACCAAAAATGAGGAAGGGGGAACCTCAAAGCGAAAGAAAAGAAAGAAAGCAAAAATCTAAGAAAAAATATATCGCTTTTCTTAAAATGTTCACATAAACGTGAACATTACTTAAAACGACCTAAGCAGAAATGTTTGTGCAAAAAACACTAAGAGTTAAAAACAAGAAAATGAATGAGTACACAATCATATACTCAATCACTAACAATCAAATTTTACGCCTAAGGAAGAAACAGAATTAAGAAGTTTACAAGTGAATAAAACCAAGAATTATTATGACCTCAGCTAAAGATTTTTAAAAAAAACCTACAAAACTAATGACAATCTCTTGACCCTGAAACAATAAAACTGTTGCAGCAATCGTCATATTTTCTGCATCACTTTTCGTTCCTTACACATTGTCACAAGAAACACCAGTGATTCCAGCAACCAGACCAGAATTACGCCAAAAATTCAACTTTGATGTTCCCGCCGAAGCTCTTTCTGGAACCCATTCCTTCTCGTCAGCACAGCTTAAAATCTGATTCAACACTACTTCCATATCGCAACTGAAATTCAGTTTTTAGTACAAATACAAATCAAATAAAACTGCGCATAAAGTTCAAAAAATTGAACTCTATAGACACCAGAAAGGATCAATGATGAATTAAAATTTAAATGAGAATCCGAGTAATTTGAATCAAATCATGAACAAAGCTGACATAGCACTGTAGGAACCGATTTCCTGGTTTGGTATTCCCAATGGTGAACACAGCCCTTTCACGACAGATGATTGTGAGTGGGGAGAATCCGTACTACAAATTGGTATAGAACATGGTGTTTTCAGTGCTGCCAAGTCTCGCAGTACTCGATCTGTGCTACTGAAATTACTCATTGACTTCAAAAATATTTCTTTAAAAAATTGCCTGTCCCTCTTTATAATATGGCCAGATTACCCCAATGAAACAAAAAAATTTACTTAAATGGAAGATCAGCGATAAATTTATCTGCATTAAAATTAGTCAGTCCAGATCGTTTTATATCTTGTTCATTTGTTGCTCTACCAACTTCATTCTCTTCTGCAAAACTGTGCAATTCCAATGTCTCTGGTCGTTTATAGTGATTCTCCTATAAAAATATCTATTTTTTTAAAATTTCGGTTATTTAAAATTATGAATTCAGTGATAAAATTGAATTTATACATAAAGGCTATTGGGATAAAAATACAAATTTGAATGCAGACGCTAAAGATGATAAAGAGCAAAGCAAGATAGAAAAACTAACCATGATCTGTTGAGGAGGAGGAGTACTGTTCTCAATATCATCAACGTTAGCGGTTGTGCTTGTATCACATGGTGAAGCTATGATGTCTGCATATGAGAAAGGTTTTTGTGCCTTGCAATTTCCTTGGTTGTTCCCTTTTTTATCCCATTCTGCTGAGGTTTTATCAAATAATGTCTACAACAACCAAAATAAGCATCAACATCAAAGAGTTAAATTTAAGATGGAGAAATTAATTTTTAGTAAAGAAATATTTTTATTTGTAAAATTTTCAAATTATGCTAAAAATCATAGTATTGCTACGTTTTCTACTTCAAGCCCCTTTTTTACCGTTGAGATTATTAACAATTGACCTTGTAATTCTCAAGAAATTATTCTGTGTGTCAAACATAATTCAACTAAAAACACGTTTTGGAACCTTTAAACAAACATGAATATAAATACACACCACTGAAGATGCAGCGTTAAAATCATCGTTCGATGATAGGGTGGAAAATGATAACTCAGCAGTCGAAAAAGTGTCTTTCAGTACTTCACTGATCTATAAGCAAGCCTTATTTCAATATATTCAACAGAAACTGAGATGAACAGATGAAAGAAGTTTGAATATTTAGAACGTTAAAATTAAAAAAGTTCGAAAGAAACATGGCCCTGAAAATGAGATGAGAACTAACATTTGTGGAAGTACTCGTAATAGCATCATTAGTTCTAACAGTGCATGGTGGTAACTGTCCTCGAGCTAAAGCAGCACCGTAAGATGTTAGTGGTACATCCATCGCATCGGTAACGCTTGCCTGAGACACTGTAGGGAGCGCATTCGGACTGACTATCATTCGACTATTGCTGTAACCTGTTAGTGGTGGCATAACGGTGCTGCTAACGGAATGTGGCTGTCGCTTTTTCCAGCCATCAACGGAGGGCATTTCAAAATAGTACCCATCAGTTTCTGGATCATAATATCTGGAAATACCTTACTTGTGTTATTTCTCTCTGGTACTTGCTACCGAAGACCTTTCAGATTTGGTTATGTAATATACTGTTCCGAAATTACGAACAACTGAAAATCCAAAAAAAGAACTTACTGAATGTGAGGAGAAAAATGACCGATACTGTTATACTGATATCCATACGGGTCGACTCCACCATATGCAACAAGATTTGGATCAGCCCATACGCATGATAAACTATCCTAGAAGGTAACATTTGCTATATTTTTAAAATCAATTACAATAAAACACTCCTTCCATGGTGTGAATTTAAGTCTTTCGGAAAAAAGATTAGCAATAATAACAGAAAATTACTCCGTCTTCAAGTTGTTTCTTTTCATGAGCGGGATTTCGTCGACGCCAGCCACGGGAACCTTTCGAATCATAATAGAAACCATCAGTTTTTGGATCATAATACCTGAGATAGAAAATAAACAACTGTTAGCACATAACAATTCATCATAGGGAACAAAAAACTAAAGAATGGAAATTATCGAACCAGTAAGCATCCTTGAAATCATTTGATGTTTTCATCACCCTTCCGTCCACACTCGTTATTTCATGCTGCTTCCGTTCCTGTCGCATCAATTCGCCTGTAAACAAACCTACACGCTCAGCCAATTTCCTTGATAGGTCATGTATCGAAAAATTAATTCAGCAATATGTGTTGTAATTTGTCAGAAAATGTTAAGCTAATTTTAACAACTTCAATTTATCGGAATTTACTATAGCTATAGGAAGAGTGTATGTAAATTAATAGTTATGAACAAAGAGTATGTTACACAGTATTAAGAGCATGTAAAAAATACTAACGTAAACACATACCATTTGCATCCAACTTTCCAGCTGTTCGAGGACCACTATTGCTTGCACTACCAACATTTAAACTCGTCTTGTTAACACGCTGGCGAAAACGTTTTCGTCTTCGGTCATCATCCACTGTTCCACGCACAAGTGTTGTCATATCATCATTAGTGTTGCCATTCTGCTGTGATTGTAAATTTCGACTTTGTGTGTTATATTGACTTCTTGATACTTCTTCTTGATGCATTAATTCTTCTATCTGTGATGATGGCGATGAAACTATAAAATATGAAGCAGTTAATATGCATAAAGACAAGTTATTAAATCTTAATTTTTCGGTATGAAATGATTCGTCACATAGTCAGTACGCAGTGACTACCACACTTTTAACGGCAACTGGTAAAAGGAGCAAATATGAATGGTAAAAACATAAAATGTGCACAAGCTTTCGAATCTATTTTAACTGAGGGATAAGCTATTAAAATTTGAAGAACTTGTCAAAAATCTATATTAAATGATAAAATCATGAAACATTTTTTAAAGCTTCGGAGAAAATCAGTGAAAAGTGGAAAAATAGTGAAGTTTTATCGCTTGAAACATATTTTTGAAGTTGCAAGTATTTTAGGACTATGTGAAAGTGAGGATAAAAACTGTTCACTTCCAATATCAAACAAATTGTTTCTTTTCTCTTATTCTTTTAACTAACTATAAACAGATTTCAAAAATTCAGAAGAGCAATTCATTGATGAGAATATCATCGATGATTTTAATAATGTCACATTTATGGAATAATCCAGATGAATGAGGAGTGATACAAAGGTAGTACAGATTGAGGGGGAAGTTGCAAGTTATGAATAGCGAAAGAATATTTCACTAAATAAATCGGACATTTCTTTACTGTTTTTAAAACCGCAAGCCACAGAAGTGCATAAAGGAAATCGTTGACCTCTCTATATAAATGTCAATTTTCTATGAATAGTTATTTATTGCTTGGTAGATAAGAAATAAAATAATTTGTAAGGCTTCACTGCAATATTTCAAAATGACTGGAAGAAAAAAGGAACAATTTTGCAATAACGCTTATTGTGAATTTGGACACATTTTCTTTCAAATGAAACGTCTAGTCTTTTTCAACTTAAAAATATTTTTGAAAGAGATGAAGTTACATGAATCAGTTCAATTTGAGAAAAAATTATTCAATTGTCAATGCTTTAAGCAGTACAACCAAAAACAACACCGGTAGCTTGCCAGCCTCACCATCATCGTCATCAGCATCAGTAGAATGTTGGCGCACAACATAATGTTTACAAATATCAAATCGCCAACACCACTGTCTGTCGTGACAGTTTTCAGTTAAAATGAAGAAAATAAAAAAACGAATAATGAGTAAGCTGACAGCACGGAAAATCATGCTAATAATGATAACGATAAATTAAAGGGTCATTCGTAATGAACTTTAATTCAAAAAGGAAAGTTGTTGTTGAATGCCTCCACCTACGAGAGTGTGTTATACATTCAGTTAGACTTCAACAACTAAACCTATGCCCAACGCAGTATTCTTTTAATTATGCTATGTTATGGAAAATTATCATCCATTTCAAACTTCAGGTATATTTCACCAACTTTCGTGAAATTTTTGAAAGAAAAACTATGGCCTAAATTTTTGATGTTTTTTAAAAAGTATTTTCATAAATTCACTTGATAAAAACATTCGTAAATGAAAGATTCCCATAAAATCAATCTCATTCTATAAAGGGACTATGGTTTACAATAATTTGTTTCATCAATGTGTTAAATCACAACAAGCATATTATACAGTATGCATGATAAAGTCTAATTTTCCCTAGATGACCCCCAAGGGGACATGAAGCAAACATGATGCGCATGGTTTATGATCAGATTGAAATAAAATTTTTTGAAGAAATCGACATTTAGAAATCACGAACAAAAGGATGGAATGATACTTCAGAAGTAGAAAAAAAATCATTGAGATCTATTTAAATCGTTTTTTGCAATTCAGAAAAATTTTATTTCAATCTGAAGTTTTCAATTGCATCTAAAGAGAATAAATGATCTGAGAAGCAAATTAAAAAGCAAAAATAGACAGACTGTAAAGAACAGGATGAACATCCGAGTTCATTAATTTTGAAATAACACAACCCCCTTTGTTCCAACCACAAGTCCTCTTCCGTCTGTCTAGTCTTATTACTGAGACACAACTGTGTGAAAGCTACTGAAACCAAGAACAACGAAATTTAATAGCTTCCGACGGCTAGTAACAATTTCAAAAATAGTTAAAAGAGAGGTAGAAAGAAATGAAAAGTGAAAAAAAAATAAACTCTAGCTAAAATGAACCATTTATTACAGGAAAAAAGATTTAACAAAAGCAAACGAAGTGCAAAAAAAAAGAAACGTGCAAAAATATCCAAAATACAGCACCACCTACCTTGAATTTTATATTCTAAAAGAAAACCACAATGTCCTTTGATTTAATTTAATTTAATTATAAGTGAGACTAGCACACACACTTCCTTTCAATCACTCTAAAAATTTCATTTGCGCAGCAAAATTAAGTGTCTAATTTCAAAAGCGATTTTTTCATTCAATCCAACTAAAATATCCTTTTTCTTATCCTTTTATTGCCACGAAAAATTTCTAAATGTTTTAGAAACAGTACATTACTATGAGGAAGCTATTTCTATAATTTACATGAAACACCGGAAATAACTAAATGGTTATGATACCGTTATACTAAAATATTTTCAAAAGAAAAAAATATCCTTAAATTTAAGCAAAAAATACCGAATTAAAGCTTTCAACAAAGTTGAAAGAGCGCGGCGACATACATAAACTAGAACTACCATTTTAACAAGAGCACAAAATACACTTATCGAAGTGTGATAAACGAAAGGATCGTAAGGTGGGAAAAAACAAACCAGTGTGAATTCGAACAATAAATAAACAGCTTTCATTACATAAACAAATCTTTTTTCAAACTGTTCGACGACAATATGAAACAAAAACTAAGGGAATAAAGAATACAAGCTTTGTTTTTCATTTTAAACATTTGGCAAAATGACAATTGCAAACAAACTAAAATAATGTTACACATTATGCATATAATTAATGAATCAATTTTATCGATAACGATTAGTTCTCATGATAGTTCTAAAACTAACAGCGCAATAGATGTGAAGAGCATGCCATACACCATAGATGAATATGTGCAAACATTAGCACATCAATCTAGTCAATGACAGTTACCAATTTAATTTATTAATCGTTATAAATAGCTATGCAAATGTGTGGTGAAATACATGTCCTATTTTGGAGCTAAATTTCTCTCTTAAAGCATTACTAAAAATCCACACGCTCATTTGGCCTATAATGTTACCTTTAGTTTATAAAATGAAATTCATAGACAAGCAAAAAAAACTTCCAACCCACATAACACTTCATGTAGTTTAATTGGTAACAGTAAAATCCCATCATTCCCATCAAATGACAGTTAATATTGCTCATGTACAATGAATTGAAAGATTTTAAAAGAGAAATCGGAAGGAAATTATGAAGGTAAAAAATTTTCATTACCTATAGATTATATATATATATAAATATGGACGGTATGTCAATACTGCTGACCTCGTTTGTTCATTAGTTGAGTAATTAATTGCCCAGTTATGTGCTAAAAAATTATGTCCCAATTTTAGCCTCAATTATTCACTGGATATCAAACTTTCAGGCAAACATATGTATAAAAAATGATCTTAAATAATGAAGTGATTTCAAAATGGATATAGACTGTGAAAATTTTACAAATCAATATGACTGTTTAACATTTCTTTCACTAAGTTCAGCAACAACATAATATAACAATTCGCAAGGAGAAAATTGACAACGGATAGTAATTAAAATAAGAACTATTTTTTGCAGGGTATTTATTTGTTGAAAGGAAATTTCAAAAAAATCTACGCTCACTTGCACATTTTTGCCTAAATTTAAATAACTTACTTTCCGATTCCGTTTCCTTCTTTTCTTTCTGCTGCGCAGTGTTGTTTCTTGAAAACATTTCATCAGTTAAATACCAGCCTAATGTCTTCGCGCCTCTGACCGAAAAACCATTTTTACTAGTGGTATAATTTAGTGAAGTTCTTGCACCTGCCGTTGCTGTTGAACCTTTACGATTATTAACTCCAAGATAGGGTGAGTCGAAACTTTGACTGTCAAGACTTCCACCAGTCATGTTAGTAATTTCTTATCTCGACACTTGTTCGCTGAAAACAGACAATAAATATAAATTTATAACTGTTCCTTTCCTTTCAAGTTTTTAAATTCAAATCTTCGAAATGTTCATTTGCTAATCTTTCACGATGAACTCATATGTTCAGTATGCAGTAATACAAGTATATAATCAGCAAAAAAAATAATCTCTTCCATTGTACAGTAGTACTATCGATTAGTAGCAGCAATTAATATGACAATATTATATTAGTTATAAAAAAAAAATCTATGAAAAGCTGTGAAGGATGGATAGATTTGTTAAAATTGAACAAAAAATACAATTATTCAGGGAAAGCTTTCGCATCTTTAAAAATAGAAACGGAAAGTAACTGAGAAAAGAAGTATGTTAGATGAGGAAATATGGGATATATTGCTGGACTTTAACTGTAAGTGAAGGAGGAATTTCGGCGATTTAATGATGAAAATGACAAAAAGTATGACGAAAAGGGGAAGAAGCAGACGAAATGTGTCCGTCTCACTTCGCGTGTGTGTGTGTGTGTGTGTGTGTCCGCAAGTACATTATTCCTCATCGACCAGGACGCTGAAAAAGTTGCCCTTATCAAGTCCTGTATGCTTCCCATTCAGTGCTCTTAGAAAGATGAAAGACATTTTGAAAATGAATTTGTATACTATGCATGTATGCATATTTTACAATCTTCGGGGGTGGGGAGAGGGGTAGATTCTGAGTAAAAATCTCTTCCAATTTATTAATTAAAATAGCATTTTTATTACTTTCCCATGTTTCAATAATGAATTTTTTGATTGAAGAGACGCTTCACATAAATTCGATAATAGAAACAATTACAATGGATGAATTTTGCACTTTCTCACGAAAAAAGGAAAGAAAGAAAAACGAAAGATTGAAAGTTTTCTAGAAAGTACCTATGTGATCGCGATATTGTGATCATTTTAGAAACCACTCCCACAGAGAAAATTAAAAATATAAAATTAAGAGTTAGAAAGTACAACAGAAAATCTAAACAGGTAACTCTTGCATTGATTGCACGGATATACAATGCTATCATTATACAACAGTGTATTGCCAAGGAAAAATTTCCAAAAAAGTGTTGCTAATTTGATAGCTTTGCAACTGCTTTAAATAATGAACAATGTCAAGAATCCTTATAAGCTTCACTTCAATCTTAAATATGCAACAATAAGATCGTAAATTATTTATTGCAACGAAAAGTGAGAAACAATTACTCCATATAAACGATAGCACTCATTTAAAATAGAATTAACTTATAAACTATTCAATTCATCATTGCACATGTTAGTCCTAACCTCTTTCTTGTCGTAAAAATCTCATCCGATTGTTACAATCGAGCATTGTATATCTTTTCCGTTCTCCTAGTTGTTTTTTGATTTTACATCAGTTTTAAAAAATTACTTTTTGCTATTTAGTGACAGATAAAAGATCAAACAAATGTGACTGTTACTAAATTAAGCATCGATGTGGCACTATTAATCAGATAAATAATGATTATCTTACTGTTAACTTTTTGAACTAATATTAATCAGTCCGCCACTAATTGCTTAACTTCACGAAAATCCAACAAAGCAATAAAAATAATATATCTCTGTGTGCGTGAAAAATAACTTTTCCATAAGGTTTTACAAGGATTTAGGAAATAAATGAAAAACACATGTCAACTGCTGACTAAATTGGTGAAAAAAAAAGACCAGTTAAACATGACATTGAATTTCGCATTTTGTGAAATACTTGCAAATTTTTTTGCAAAAAAGTTTGATCTGATAAATCTAAACAACAATACCTCACCTTTCATACACTAAATATTTTATTCCTCAAAAATCCTCATCCTTTTTCAACTTCTTTTCTACAACAGTGCATAAAAACAAAATAAATGGAAAGCTATTCGAACAAATTCGACAACTGTCAATAAAGCAAATAAATTAAGCTTATTAAAATATATTCGAGCCATATGTTGTCCAAGTAGTAAACTTCAAATTTAAAATTCTAAATGCGGGAAGTTAAATTCAAAATACTAAAAGTTAAATTGTATTAGATATCTCATACTCCAAAGTTAAAAAATTTAATGAAGATAATCAAATCAAACAAGGAAAATAATGTTTAATAAACTAAATAATTACTCGTATCAACGATCTTAAAAACATGCTTTGTGAAAGGATATTTGTAAGATATTTTTTTAATTACCAGCAAATGTTTAAAGTTGTAGTGATGACTGTACAAAAAAAGTCTATGATAAACTAAAAGAAATTTTAATTTGAAGAATTATCTCCTTCATCAAAATACAAATTCTATCACTAATAATTAATCACTGAAAAGTTTAGAAGTATAAAATTCATGTAAATTTTTTATTAATCCTTGTCCTTGTGTTTCCTACTCAATTAGTATGAAATCACAGAAATGGAAAATCATATTCGTTGATAGAAAATACAAACAGTAAAATTTCTTAGCAGAAAAACCATTAAAATGATTAATATGAAACACTTGTAAAAGAGGAAAAATTAATGATTTTAAGTGGCATACAATGAAAGAAATAAAGAAAAGCATTTGCTTGGAGCATTCCTTCCGTCTCAACAATTAATTTTATTACCGGTGAAACGAACAACACGGCAAACAATGTATGCAAAAAAAGTGTAAATAGAAAGTAATCGCACCACTGTGAACTTCTCACTTATCTGAGAAATTTTTTCTATTTTCAGATTCTAGGCTAAAATAATACGAGCATATCTGTTCATTTTATGTTTTAAAATACACTTTTGCTATCTAATATCGTCCAGTATTGGAAATTAATTTATTTTCTTACTTCCTCACTTCGTGAATTAAACCAACAAACTTATGAATGTAAATGCGTTACAAAAACTGCTCGCGTGTTGTATAAATTAATAAGAATAAAGCAGTAGAGTAAAGTACTGTAACGTGGAAAAAAAATCATCCAAAAAACTTGTTTCATGAATAATGACAATCTTAATGTCCTTTTTCTTTCTGCTTTCCGCCATACTTGTTTTAATTTAATCAAATGGAAGATAAATGAAATTACTCGAATATATATATATATACATCATGGAATTTTAGAAAACTTTTATAGTTAAAAACTGCATAGAAAAGAGGAAGGCGGTAAATAAGTTTATAATTTTGTGCTTTTCATTTTAGTAAAAAATAAAGGTGTAGGAAGTTTGCGGAAGCTTTCAACAGCAAGGAAATCAGTCCCATGTTTCGCTTAATTTTCCTCTCCAACACATATGAATTCTAGTTCTAACGGAGATGACTAAAAACACTAAACCAGTTTGGCATAAATTTTCAAAATTCCATTAAAAAAGATTCAACAAAGTGGAAAACAAATTATGTAACAAAAACCAGACCAAAAACTATCCTTTTAAATGATGAATAATTACAAACTTAAATTGATCAAATGCGGCTAAGAACAAAAGCAAACAAATAACGCTTTAATATTCCATTGATGAATTTTGATGAAATATAGCTCTTACAAAAAAATCCTTTTTTTCTATATGTATCGCCCTTAACGACTTACTCAAATAAAAACAATTCTACAAACTCTTAAAGACAAACTCACTTTTTGGCAACAACCTCACCTTCGTATACAATGCATTTTGATATTATACAAATAAGAAAAATCACTATCATATGAAAAATATGAAATAATAAAGCAATAAAACAGTGAGTGCATCTAACCGTACCAAACTGTCATTCAACAACATCGTAATATATAACAACTTTTGTGTCAGGTACATTCCACTCATAGTCTAAATAGGACAAATGTGTTCAATAAAAAAAGGTCATCGATAAACAAATAATAATAAAAGAAAAAAAAACCGTCTCATTTATAAAAAAAATGACAGAAGATGAATGCAAAAAGATGAAAGATTGTGTAAGCGTTAGTAGGGCCAAACATTCCTACGACAAAAATATTTCTTCTATCTTCTTCATTTACAAGTATTAATCAATGCAAATGGAGATGTGGAAGACTTGAAAAAGAGGATGAAATTACATTTAAATATAACAAACTATACCACGTGAAAATCAAAATGTTCCATTTGGAAATAAAGTCTTTTAAATGAATTTATATAAAATAGAGATAAACACCGGAAAAAAAATGTGCTGACTCACAATAGTTGTCATTTCAAATTTGCCCTTTCATACACTGACTCATCACATCCTCATTCACAGATATTATTTGACAAAATGTTTTGAAGTCATTCTTTCTGCAAGAATTTTTCAAATATGCAAATTTGACAATTCAATATTTTACTGCTTTGCTGTCAAATTTCATTACTCGCACATATCTTCCAACATAATTATAATAGCGGTTATCACCACAGTGATAATAACGATAATAAGCAATTGTGATAGTGATATAGTGAAAATTAAATTAGCACTGGAAACAGATTTCGGTTAAAGATAGACATTTATAACCTTTGGATGAATGAATAAAGAAAAACT
Source organism: Litomosoides brasiliensis (assembly GCA_013365375.1). Lineage (NCBI taxonomy): Eukaryota > Metazoa > Nematoda > Chromadorea > Rhabditida > Onchocercidae > Litomosoides > Litomosoides brasiliensis. Next base: position 160,736 of record JABVXW010000072.1, on the reverse strand, counting down.
CTCCATTAAGGATCTTTCTCAAAAGCAGAGCAAAAAAGTGTTGTAACGTAGAATGAAAATACAAATTACTTGACAAAAACTAGTTTGTAATTTTAACATATGTTTCATTACGCATGTGACATTACGCAATTGGACATATATATTCTACACTTCCAATGTTTTTGAATGATTAACACTTAAATAATAAAGCTTACCATCTCCAACACTAAGAAACAAAACAAATTAAGTATAAATAAAAAAAATTAAGCATAAATAAATATGTGATACTTTGTTTTTTTGTTGAAACTATTCATAACAAAAATTCTTTCGGAGATGGAAATTTATTCCATATTTCATCATGAAATGAAACATTGGAAATTTCAGTGTTTCTTAGAATTAAAAAAACGGATATATTTTCAGTGATATCACGCCTAAAATTTGATGCTATTTGAAACTTCACAACAGTTTGTCGAAAGCATTTGAGTTAATTAATATAAGCAACTGATTTGGTAGAGTTTCTAAGTTAAACAATTTTCTTCTTTGTCAGTTAAACTATGTTTTGTTTTTGCATAAATTAATCAATGATTAGAAACGAATAGAGGGCTTTAGTAAAGAACTGACATGCAGGAAGATTTAATACTTGTAATTCCTCGCCACAATAAAATAAAATATAAGTGAAACTGAAATAACAAAAATAATACCCTTTAAGAAGCGGAAATTTGATATGACAATAAAAATAAAAGTTGTAAGTGAACAATCTTCCAAAATAATATTGTTCGTGTTGTTGATTGTTTACACTTCCTCTTTCTATTAATGATTAAAAAACACAGCGGTACCGGTCTCATACTGGGATATTTCTATTTCCTTCTCAATTAATTTAATTAATCATTAATTCTTCCACTCCTTCTACTAAAATCATTGCATCAAAACAGTATATCTGAAACAAGTAATCGGAACGTCGAAAATATAAACACTCTCCTTATTACATCTTATTTTGTTAATGGTTAATTACAATGTGCAAAGGATTTTTAAATAGATAAAAGAACGTTTAAAAAAATGTAAAGCAGTGACCAGAGATGGACGAAAAAAGGCGCAATATTATATCAGTTTTCACCTCATAACAAGCATGAAATAATTATTCGTAGTCGATGCAAAAATAAGAAATAAAAAATTGCTGAAGCCTAAAATTTCGCAACTACTAATACTAATAATTCGTATTACGAAATCATCAGTATTGATCATTTCGTAAAACAGTGAACAAACTACTGATACTGCAATTAGCACATTCAAAGGATGTACACCGTATAAATTCAATAATTCCAAAAGCTTAAACCAAAATTGTTCTTAAAGAGTTATTATGTATTTATTAACACAACTAGTAATTAAATACCTATATTTCGCAACATTTGCATCAAGTACTAACTATTGTTCATACATACAAATCTGAGGGTTAGCCTTTCGTATTTGATCCAGCAATTCAAAAAACCTACAATGATTGAGAAAGAAAAAGTTTACATATTTTCTCGATCAATTCTGCTTGTTTACTACTTACCATTTGGTCAATCTCAAGTATACGAAGAACTGAAACAATAAAATAAAAAAAAGGATTGAGAAACCGGAAAAAAGTAAATAATTGTGTAAATAATTTGGTTAGAAGAGCATTAGCGCAATGACACATTTCCTATGGAACAACATCTCCGCCTCCGTTTCATCATCTCACTAGCAGTTGAAGTATAAAAAATGCATCCGATGAATGCATCCGTTTATATTTCATCACATAATCGATATTTGAAAGAAAAAGAAAGACAATTTGTCTTAACTCATACATTTCCTTCCGGAAATAACTGAAAATGAAATATCATTAAATTTCAAACTATTCACCCGAACAACCTCATTATATCTCCTGTAGCTTCTTCACTCTGCAATTAATCTTAAACCAAAATAAAAGATATTTGAACAAAGAACAACTGCAAAACTACGACTGTGATAATACAAGTGATGCAATTGTTGAGAAGATAAATGCAAAAAAAGCAAGCTTATTTGGAATGATTTTAGAAAAAAAGAAAAAAAAAACAAAAGTATTGAAAAAAATTTTTTTGGCAATGAACTCAGCAGAATAGATCGATGCAATGAACACCTCGAAAGGATGCAACTGGCATTAACACAAAAGCCCGATCAGAGATTAAAATTTTGAAATATTGAATTAATTTCTTCAGAGAGCTGGTGAAAAAGCAGGAAAAAAATAGTTGTTAATGCTCATTACTTAAATGTGCACAACTAATATGAAATTTGAAAAATTTATTGAAATTAAACAACTAACTTTGTTATATTCCACCACAAGCTTTACCACCTCTCCCTCCCTCTTTCTACTCATCGTTCTTTCTTAAAATCAGAAATGAATAGAGTGGTGAAAACAAACACTGAAATGTAACACTCTAAAATTGATCTTACAATAACATTGCTTCTTAATTTACCTTAACTATAGATTAGTTGAGTTGGTTTTTTCTCTCGAATTTCTTTTTCACTATTTCGTATTTATCATTCGTTCATTTAATAATTTAATAGTAACTAACCTTCGAAATTCATTCATTATATTTGAGAGAAAAAGATCTTCCTTTAACGACATATTTAAGTTAATTAATCATTCTTAGGCAATACTTATCAGAATCTAATCAAGTATTAGGATAAACTGATACTGGAAAGGTCCTATCACTTCATAAACATAAACATAAGGATGCGTTGTCCTCAAAATTCTATATCATCCATAACTTTGTTGTTTCTCCTTATCTCCATCAAACATCCTAGTTTGGTCTGCTCTCCGTAAAAGCACTTTCCTTATTATCTTTCCTCATCCCTATAACTGCACTCTACCTGCAACTGCACTCTTCTCACCTTTCCTTATCTTTCTTCGTTAGCACATAAACGGAAGACGCTTAAAGTGAGACAAGGAAGGATGAGAAAAGTGCGTATTAGAAAAGGAAAAATTGAACTTGGTAAGGAAATTTGTTGGAATACTTCCGGATAGAGTGAAACGGTCTTTCCAGTATGATTTTTTAGCAAGAAATAGTGAAAGTACTCGCAAAAGGTAGCAAGAAAATATTCGGAAAAATTTCTCTATTTTTAACAAATGAATGATCGTTCCTGCGGCAGAAAGAAAGCGAGAAGAAACATTCAGTACAGCATTTTCCCGGAATACATCAGCTTAGATTTGATAGAAAAGGTTCCCAGCCTTCCGAGGAGAGAGAGAGAAAGACGATGGAAAGTGCAACGTCCCCCTCAGCTTCGATGAATGTTCCTGAATGATTCACACCCATTCGCACCAAATGTGCCTCCTGATGCGCTGTGTTACATTTTCCTTCCTGCACCTCTCTGATGAGACTGTCCGTAGCATATCGTGAAAATGCACTTCGTTTCTTCCCTAAATTGATGATCATGGATACTCACTCTAAATACCCCCTCTCTCCTCCTCCCGCTCCCCAACACTTCTGCAATCCCTCTTTCTTTTTTCCCTACCTTATCAATGATCGGAATGGAGATAGTGATAATAATTACTTAATGAACTGACAAACTACTTAAATTTGGCTTGTTAAAAAAAAACTGTCAACATCTGGGAATTTTTGCCAATGCGCAAATTCCCACCTTCCATCATTTGTGAACTTTTTTCCCAATGTGATTTTTTTTTTGAAATGAATTATAAATTATTACTTTTAATTTCTTGGCTAATAATCCTCTACTATTTTTAGAAATCTTAAAAAATGTTTTTTCTTTTTTTTAGATACAAATTTTTCATTAAAAATTTGAAATTAGAAGTGGAGTATAATAATTTTCTAACAGTTACACTATTTCATTAATCAATCATTCTCCTTCGTTTATCATTTGCTCTCCTAAAACTTTTTCCTTCTTTTCAATATCATTTTAAACATACTAATTCTTTCTGTTTTCCAGTTCAGTACTTTCCTTTCTTCTTTCCACTCGAACAAGTTATTCCAGTTTCTCTTAATCCTCTCTTCTTCCCCTTAATAATCAATTATCGATAAAATAGTAATAATGATAATAATAATAATATAATAATAATAATGGTGAATATTACATTTAATTTCCTAATACCTTCAAATAAATTACTATATATCTTACCACTCCTATTTTAATCTTCCAATCAACAAATTATATATATATATATATATATATATATATATATATATATATTATTTGGTAACAAAATTACATTTGTGAAAAATAACCAATCGCTTCATCCCTTTCTCTTTCTCTGTTCTCTTTTATTTGATGAAATTTTTAATCGGAAATTACTCTTTCCTGATAGAAACAAAAAAGGACAGGTTCCGTTCTACAGCCTCCACTAAAAAGGAACAAAATTTAAGGACTTTCACAAAGGTTGTACTGATTATCATCTCCTCCCTTCTGATTACCAATCATTCTTTTACAATAGAAAAAATCTGCCAATTGACATAACTCCAATTTCCACTGTCAAATCAATAACTATTAGTGTTGTGACAAGTGGAACAGGAAAAGTGGTGAGAAATTGGAGAATTTGAAATGATAAGCTGTTAGTTTCTGCTTTTAACATCTCTTTTTCTATCAATTCATTTATTCAAAATAGTTAACGAGGAGAATGAACAGTTAAGAATAAACATTTATTGTTGTCTAATTTATCTATTGACTTTTCTACGTTGCTTCTCAGTATTTTAACAAGGAGATGTAAAATAAGAACTGTATTACTACATAATCAGTAATATCAATATGAGATGACAAAGTCTATTTCACACATCAATCTTTATATTTTAAATTACTAAAATATTTTTGGCTCAAAAGACATAGTAGTTGAGAAAAATGTTAACGACAAAAGAAAATTTTAGAACTAAAATTGGAAAGAAATTTAAAGAAAAAGTCATTAAAAAGATTCTATGTGTATTAAGGTAAAACTAACTGAGGTAAAAATAAATTTTAAGAAAAATTAAAAAGACAGTTAAGGAAAATTTTCAATCAAATTTGTTCCCTTCATGAAACCAACTCCTTTTGTATCCTAAAAAGCGCAACTGTGAGAAACTGAAAATAATGGAGGAGCAGAGTTTTGTGTCCGAAATATGTCACAGTTCAATTTCAATTCGATAGTGCTTGTCACGAATATTTCATTTGAAATATGCAAATAGGTTATTAAACTGGAACTGAAAACAAAGGAAATAGATTAACTCTGATAAAGAGGTGATGAACGCAGTGAGAACAATATTTTCGATCAGTTGACCTATACATCATATCACGTCTATTTCTCATCCTATTCTTTACTTTTAAGTATAGTCAAACCTGCAACTGCTCTTACTCTTACTTATAAGATTAAGTTATAGTAATATTTTCACCAAGTTAAATTTTACACTTAGTTTAATAATCACTTCTTGACAGAGTAATTTTTTGGATATTTTTATCAAAATTTCTCAATTCGCTTCTTCATTTAAGTAAAAGAAAAAACTTCATTACAAAAATATTCTATGCATTCCTTTCCTTTTTTTTGCTCTCTTCTCATCTATAAATCAGTACTTTCCCTTCCATCACTCTTCATTGCTATTCTGTTTTCCAAAACAAAAAGTTGCGATGTTTTTGAATAACGATCTTAAGATCACAAATAACACGAAAGCAATTGTAGTTGTTTAAATTAAAGTTAATTAATTTGAAGAAAGGAAAAAAACCAGAGATTATTGCGGAAATTTCTTTCCATAATTTGAAAAATTTGATGGCATTCAATTGAAGCAAAGTTGTCATGAAAATGAGACGAAGCAAAATGTTAGATTTTCATTATCCCTTTCTCTTTAGGGTAATTTTATCCCCCTCTCTTGTGACATATAACATTTATCTAGTTGTTGCTACATTAAAGCAGACATGACATATGATATCGCTGATAGGTAGTGATTGAAAGGTAATTTAACAGTACCTCACGAATAATTCAAATAATTCTTTCAGATAAAATGCTTGATAGTATGAAAGAAAAATTCACTTCTATTTCATAAATGAATAAAAATGTAACTGTTCATTTATTTTTTTTTAAATTGTTTAACTTTTACTCTCAATAAATTAAAAACCGTTAGTTAACAATCTACAAGGATTTTCTTCAACAGAAGCCTTAAAAGATCAATCATCCAAGATGATATTATTTAGAATACTCTAATATAAGCCATAACAATAAACTTAACGCATAGATCAAACGTGCAATGAGCTATTTATTGAATGTATCAAATTCATCAGATTGCATAAATCATTTTTTTAGACGTCCAAATAGAAATTAATCGTTCAGAGGAAAAAAATAATAATCCTTTTTCTTTTAATAAATTATTGATCAAATTTCAAACAAATCAATTTGTTGGAGTAAAAGAAATACGGAAGATAAGAGATGGAGTGGAAATACATAAATTTTTCATAAATGAATTCAGTGAAAGTTTTTGGAAGAAAAAATTGGATCAATGATCAAAAGTAATGACCAGATCTTTTAGAAAAGTTTAAATGGAAAAAAAACAATTATTAATGAAAATATTTGAATTTTAATAAAAATTTAGGAATAAAAAGCAATGTAGAATGCCAGTTCTTTTTTTTCTTGCAAAGGGAAGAGAGAGAGAGAGGAAAGGTTATATTTGAGAAATGTGCACTTTGTAAAACCATTTTTTCTTCCTTTTTATAAGAATTGCAGCGTTTTTTTTTCTTTTAGCAAAATAGACTGGCAATGCTTTTTGTCCTGTAGTGCTACTACTGGCAATGTGTTAAATTAGCTTACAAAATAATTAAAGAATGCTGCAGGAAGTTGAATGAAAATGTGATTGAATAGAGATCGAATGGAAGAGGAGGAGTGGAGAGAATAAAAAGAACAAGGATGAACAATGTGTTATACTTTAAGAATAGACAGAGAGAAGCTGTTGTTAGCAGCTAACAAGGAAAAGAAAAAAAAAGAAGAGGCCTATGTTTAGACATATGAAAGGCTTTCAGTTCAATTCAATTCCAGACGCAATCAATCAAATACGAAATGTCTTCCGGTTTTTCTTCCTTTCTCTCTCTCTCTCTCTGCTTGTCGGATAATATCCCTCACTTTTATTTCTATTAAATATAACTTGCACTTAATGCTGTTCCACTTTTCTTTCAGTGGATCATCATTATTTTATCTAACAATAGCAAATAGTTTATGTGAGCACTGGCAATTTCAAATAGTCTATGTGAGCTTTCAATCGATAATATTGGAATATTTGTTACAATTAGTGTATGAAATTTGTAATTCAATATCATTTAGCATTTACCCATTTAGGATTTCTTCTCTCAGATAATTTAAATATTTTCCAATCAAACATCAATGATACAACTTTAAATCATCCCATATGAGTTCATGTATTTTTGAAAAAAGAATGGTATCATTCATTATTTATATTTAATTTTAACATTTATTAAAATATCACACGAAATGTGATTTAAATGACAAAATGTTAAATTTAATTGTATTACTTTTTAAGAATATTTTGTGAAAAAACCAACAAATGAGCTCACAAAGAACATCGATTGTATCTGTTGAAGTTAAATGCAAATTTTGCAATGACTTCGTTTACGCCTAAAGCATATTTTAGCCATTTAGCATATTCTCTAAATTTTAAAACTGTTTTCAAACTGAAAAGGTAATAATAATAATATGAAAGTATAATATTATCCATCTTATATAATAGTATGCATTCCTATTTTAAGAAAAACAAATAAAGGAAAAAAATCATATGAGAATTAATGATAAAAATGATAACAGTAACAGCTCCGATCTATTAACAGCTGATAACTGCAATCAATCAGTACTATTTTGAGTAATTGTTACCAAAAGACGCCATATTCTTCATTTGACACAGAGAAGATTCATTTCTCCTTCATTTCACATTTTCTAAATTCTTATCAAAAATAAAGAATGTCAAGTTAACAGAACTGATAACCTATCGATAGACGAAAACGTATCGTTCGCACCTTTCCATGAACTACAATGTCAATAACAGAAATATTGATCCAATTTCAAAATTAATTATTTCATTTATTTCATCCGTAAATGATCACTGAATTAATGAGAGGGAAGACGAGTCAAGAAAATTTCGAAATGTTCTATTCCACGGATTATGTTACTTTTAGCTTCTTAAAGATAGTACAATGTAAAACTATTTGAGGAAGAAGAGTTCCTTGCCTCTTCTTAATTTCTTCTGTTTATATTTAACAAACAGTTAACTATAAATAAATTCCTAAAATTTGTATTCAACTGTCCTTAAAGTAATTCTCAACTCCAAAACAAACGTTAGTTACACTGCTAAATTTAGAGGTTTACATGCAAGTGAACCCAGAAATGATTTAATTGATTTTATCAAATTTTGTTTTGAAAAAGTTCTTGCATTTTTAAAACTGAAATGGACAAACGCATTTCTGTAAAAACTTGGCGTACCGAAGGAATTCACATGAGCTTTTTCATATCAATGATAAGTGATAATATGATAAAAGCTTACCTAAGTAGCTTAGTAGGTTCTCCTGAAGTATCAGAATTACACTATGAAGCATAAAAACTTACATAATGACATATTTAGAATAAAATGTAATAAATGGAAAGATCGAATAGATGTTATTACTGTGTGCTAATATTGTGCTTGAAAAAGTACAAAAAATATTAAAAGTAAATTCTCAATTTCTATGAGATGATAAGCTGAGCAATCTGTTTGCAAATTGTTATTTCACAAACAATGAAATGAACAATTAGTATCGAAATGAAAAAAAAAGACAAATGGACATAGTTATTTTTTGAAAAAGAAATTCTCAAATAAATCAATGTTAAAATCCACATTTGACAGAATTTTAGAATTTTACATTTCAATTTCGTCAGAAACGAGTGATATTTAATCATTGATAATATAGGATATGAATCAGATCCGTTGACCCTATCAATAAATTCGTGCGAAAGAATTAAGTTCAGTTAACTTAATTTTATCGATCTCAAAATTACCCAACATCATTCCGGGAGGTTATTGTGAACAGTTAATATTTCATATTAATCTCCAAAGTTGAAGTTAGCAAAGTGATATCCTTCTACAAGTTATCAGAAATCATTTCGTCATTTTGAACTTCTGAATCTGTGAATTCGTAGCATAATGGTGATGCACAGCTAAGAATATCAAGAGTAAATGATATTCACATTATCTTCAGTTGCACGATGCAACGGCAACACCGCACGGTAGAACAGTTGATGAGATGAACTTTGACCCTAATCAATAAAACGAAAACAATAATAAATTAAGAAGAGAAAAAATGCTTTAACAACGTAAAGAAAGTTGCATAGCAAAAAGTGAAAGAGCAAAGAGAGAGAAATGGATGTTTTAATTATCTAAAACAATGAATGGCATGACGATCACTCCGCAAAATAAATGACAACTCATGCGCTATCGATCGGCCCATGTAAAATGGATATCGTCTTGTTTTGAAATTTATCAATTTAACAAATAGTTCTTTTTTGATTCAAATAATATTCCTGAAATAATTTATTAAAATATAGTGCAAAATTATGTCTGGAAATTGAGAGAGAGAGAGGGAGGGAAAAGAAGAAAAAGAGAGGGAAAGAAAGAGATAGAGAATAGAAGAGGCGACTTTGCCAACACTAATTTATTCGATGAGTCTCTTCTTCATTCATTATTGATCCATTATTGATTATGGTATGAATTAAGGAAAAATTTGGGTTGAGCAAAATAAAGACTGGCAGCGTTCCAAACGAAGTTCACGTGAGCAGACAAAAAGAATGAAAAAAGCAATGCCGTCTTATGGAAGAGTTGAATGAACATGTCTAGTCGATGGGGTGGGTATTGGTAGAGTGAGAGGAAGAGGATGAACGAGCGGGAGAGGTAGGAGGAAGGTCAGTTGGAGTGGCCTCTAACATCCATCCTCCTCCATACATCATCATACCACGCGTTACGAGCAGATCTCTTCACTGTCACCACCACTGCTACCCTTACTATCTCAACCACTACCACCACCAGTACCACCACCGTCGACCCGACCATCATCATCATCGTCATAGCAGCAGCAGCAGATGTGTTAGAGATCATCTCATCCTCTTCCTTTTCCATCTTTCACTGACCATAGTGAGAATGGAAGAGACAGAAGAGGAAAGGCATCTGATGTTCGCCGCTCTCCTCAGTCCTCTCACTAACTTTTGTTTAATTGATGAACTGAGATACGATCGAATTAAAGAAACGAAACTTAGCTTATTTAGCTTTTTTTTTATTTTCCAGTTTTAAGTATACTGTCTTTCTTATCACTCTTATTATTGTAGTGACTTTTACCTCCTCTTCTCTCTCTCCCTCTCTCTCTAATTACTCGAAAGATAAAGAGAGAGAGAGAGAGAAAATAGGAAGCGAACATAATTAGCCAAATTACTAATTGTACTTATGATAGAGTGAAATTTCGATTTGAATTTGAATACATAGCAGTTGGTAGTAATTTAGCATCACTTGAAAATGATTCCTCTCCTAACGTCCTTTCTTTCTTTTGGTGTAAATTACGAAGAAAATAATTTACGCAATTTCCTCATTCTCAAAAGACATTGATTTCGTGAAGTTCACAAATCAGAAACGTCAAGTTGATAAATGAAAAAATGAATTGATGCGGAAATCAGAATTGAAAGGCTTCCACTAATCAATCAGCAATGTTCTAAATTGTTCACATCGCTATAAATAACACTTATCATAACCATAGCAATGTCAGTGACGTTTATAATAATTTGTCCTTTGTAAATCACATTGATATATCTGCGTGGTACTGGTATCTGTGACGTTATCTGTCACAGTTTTAAATTTTATCAATAAATGTTTTGATTTAATTTATCAGCTAAGAATTGGAATTTCTTTTGGAAATACTTTTGAGGAAGAATTTGTTTAGATGAAAAATCCTTTTGTGTAAGTAATTTTATCAAAAATTAATAGAAATTTTCAAGTATATTAGAAATGCAATTCCGACTCGACATCACATGGAAAAAAGATTTAATTACATTCTTCAAAATACAAAAAAACGCCACTTAAAGGCATTTTTCATCACATTGTCCAATGACATTTCTGTATTCATTATTTTGAAAGCATTTTGAAACAATAAAAACTGTTCAGTGACATTTGAACATTCGAAGAATAGTACGCATAGTATTTGTATTTTCAAATTAACCGCAATGAATTTCACCTAAAGAAATACCCGGTCAGAAAAATCAAATATGGTATGCTTGATTCATTATCGATGAAAAATTATTTCATGAAAAAAAAATTCCCGATCCATCGCTTCGCTAGATTTGTTCGAATATTAATGTAAAACTGTCATTGCTAATTTATAAAAATGGTGGTAACAGATTGCATGCAATTCGTTCATTGAGAAAGACATACTTCTATAAAGACGTAACAAGTAAAAAAGAAATGGAGATTATTGTAGTTGCCTGAATAAAACGAAAACTGAAATACTATTTGGATTCAGAAATTTGTTGAAGGGACGAATTCTATCCAACAAATAATAGTTTCATAATGGAACAGAATGTATTTTAATCAATGCATAAAGAAAAGTTTACGAAATCAAAAAAACTTTATAAACTAATCTTTACAAATTTGAGATAATTCAAGAAAAAGACAATTCAATCTTAGATTTGCAAAAATAAAAGATGAATATAACAAAGGGTCAACAGAAAACATTCTTGATCAAAACTCGAGTACGCCGTTATCAACCATTGGCTTCTCCACATATTCGAAACCGTTCACTGCTGCTATTAATGCCATTAATTTCTCATTCAATTTTGTTATCAGACTAACATCATCTTTTGCTTGCATACTAGAAATAACCATTTTCTGAGAGCTGGTCAATAATTCGGCAAGCTCCGTATTTGTTTTCGGATTTCTTTCCACCTACAAACAATCGTTAACTTTTACCACTGAATATAATATTTACTTCTAATAAAAGAAACTATCAAATACTCAGTATTGTACAACATTCGAATCGTTTTTCGTGTCACTTTTTCTATAAAAAAACACTACCTTTGCAATTAAATGTGAAACAAATTTCCCCGAGGCGTGAACCGCAATTTTTTCATTTCTTGCTAGCAATATCAGAAGGGTTAAAAGAAGACCAGATGGTGGATCTGTGCACTCGCGTAACTGGCTCACTAACTGATTTTCATATATTTTGATCAGCTCTATGCTGAAAATAAAAACGAGAAGTTCTGAAATTTATTGCAAATGATAGATGATAAAGCAGTAAAATAAAATTCCAAAGTTCATTGTTTAAAACGACTTATCAAATGAATTTGTTAAGCAGAAACATAAACTTCCAATCAAATGCAGAAAAATTCCAATGAAATACTTTCTTTACAATAGTAGTAATAAATTTCCTTAAGAGCGGAAGACCAAAAAATTTTATTCAAATTAATCCAAAAAATAATATGTAAAGAAAGTAATGCATAGGCAGATGAACTTGGACAATATATAGTATGAATTATTTGTTCTTTTATGGAAATTCATAAAAATTTTAAGTAAAGCAGGACAAAGCACAAACCGTTGCTTTTTATCAGGCATTTTTAAATTCAAAGCGCAAACAGCTGAGGAACACACACCAAATACTGCATCATGGAAGGATTCGAGATTCTTCGTTGACAGTGCTGTAAACAATTTTTCAACTGCCTTACGGTTCTCCGCATTTTCAATATTCGCTATTGTTTCATTACGAGCCTAAAATTTAAAATTTAAGGAAAGAAGAACGAATGTACTTCCTAGTAAAATATAATGTCAATTACATGCCGTTAAGAGACACACCATTACGGCAGTATGGAATTAAGTATGGAATTATCAGTAAGTGTTGGTCGAATTTAAATAATTCCTAATCAACATAATAATTCCTTATTTAATACCACTCGCTAAAACCATAATATAAATCATTCATTACTATGAATTACCTTTGTGGTAAGAGCATCAACATTTTGTGTTCTCGATACGTAAGATAATACATTATTTGCAAAATATGTACACAAGGTGCGAAGAAGATGAATTTTGAGATTAGTAGCGACCGTATCTGAATTTATTTCTTTCTCGAACATTACATTCTTTTATAAGGAAACTAATTCACAAAATATACTGTTCAAATTTCTTTAAAATTTTTAATAGAATTTTGAGCTTCAACCACTAGCTCACTAAACGGCAGAATAACACCCTTGGGGAATAGCGATAAATTACTGAATTTTTGCATTCGCAGAACTCCATACTACAATAAATTTAAAAACATTTATAAACGAATATGGCTAAAACTAACCTTCAAAAGTGCTTGCACCATCCTCGAAAATACAAATATTATCATACAAAGTAGATAACGTCTCCTGAAGTTGTGCATGAGCACGCTTTTGATCTTGTACTGATACTGTTTGTACATTATTTAGCAATAGTTCTGTTCGAGTTCTCAATAAAGTCTCTGCCTTTGTCCGTATCTGGTCAGCAACATCCTCTAGCAGTTCATTTGGTATATAACTCGTCTTTTTCAGTTCCTTCATTAGTTCCTCATCGGACAATTTAATAAGGAAATCTAAAATTGGTTCTGAATAAAATTCGAGAATGAAAAGGAACCAAATTAATCGATACTCGCAATCAATAAGAAAAAAAGCAAATAATTTCATCATTCCTAAAAAAATCCTTAAAATAATGAACACTATCAGAAAGTCACACAAGAACGTGAATTAATCACTAAAAACATTGCTGGAAATAAAATAACATATCTAAAGTTGATTCTTCAGAGAGAACCTGCTTCACAGCTTTTCCCTTCCCACCTTTACTTTTCTTGTTTTTTGTTGTACTCCAGTCATCATGTTTCTGTAATCAAGTTCCGTTGCTTTCAAAAGTCATAGAAGACAAAAATAATGAAAAAAATAATATAAGTATATGCAAAATTTTCAAACGCCATACCTTTTCCTGCTTTTTGAGTGTTTTCTGCCTACCCCAAATGGAAGTAATCTCTTCAGCCCGTGTATTGATCAAGCCATCCAAAGCCTTCATTGCAAATGAGAGAAGTTGTTCACTGTAGATATAAGAAGTATCGGAGACCAACAACCAATTCTTTAAAAACAACAAATATGATATGGAAAACGAACTTTTGCCAAAAAGGAAATATGAAGTAGATAATAACTCGACCAATCTGTTCATGACAAACCTCATTATTTTTTGTCAAAGAAACAATTGCTTGCTCAATGTCTGCCTTACTTTGAATAATTTCTGGAACATGTAATCGAACGTCAACAACCGATTTAAGATTCATCTAAAACACTGGCAATAGTCGTAGTTATAATATATTTACATTTATGTGTTCCGCAGAGGAATTTTTAAGATAATGTTAACTAGCACATGAAACAAACTTTACATTGGCTAACCTCTTCCTTCACAGCTTCTTCAATTTCATTCCAAACTTTTGCACTTAAAATAGCAGACGGAAAATACACTAATGTTGAATACTCCGTATTTTGCAATATTTCTTTCATATAAATTTTCGGCTCTGATACGGAAAGTTTTTTAAATACTGCTAGGCCTGAAATTACGAATTTCAAAATGTATGCCAGCATCGCATTGAATCCCATGATTTTTGCACAAGCTATCAGCTTAATCTCCAGAAAAATATACTGAGGGGTTATGAAATCAAAATATTACTTAACATTCCCTCTTGCAGGAAAGTCTTTAGTATATACTGCTTAACCAGAATCGTATAAATGTTTGGATGATAGAGACAATGGTTTGAAGTACGAGCACCAACTACTTTTCCGGGAACCTGAAAAATTGGTGCCTAAGATAACTGAAGTCCAACAACAGATATAACCAGGGATTTAAGTGAGTGATTAACATTCTTGCAAGAACGCACATTTCAAAAAATCTATTATTTAAAAAACATTTACTTAATTATGATAATGCCATTAATAACGCCTACTTTACTGTTACAAATATAAGAAAATTTACAGTGGAATATCACGGTATTCTAAACATTATTTTCAATAGAAGACGAAACACCCTGGACTGACCCCAGAAAATCAAATATAAAAATACGAGTAATACCAAATAACTAAGCAGTGTTTTTTATTCTTCAAGCCAGTTACAAACATCATGTAGAAAACTTTTTAGTGAGTTGGTTTTTGTAAACGAACCTCTTTCATTGCATTGAGCTCATCGAAAAGCGACCAAAACAATGCCTTTGTTAGTTGCAACTCTGACTGTAGTTTAGCTACCGGTGTCACTCTGAAAAAACGGTGACTTTATCTTTTAATCAGTATTTGAAATAAAACATTATAACGAACTTGGTTAATCCGTAAAGCATAGCTCTGATGATATTTCGCTGAGCAGATAAATAAGATCGAGTATATAGTGCATCGCCATCGCGTATAGCATCAACCTTTGAGCCAACTTCTACTAGAACTAAATTGTTCAGTATTTCAGTCGGCAAATCCCACGTTTTTGCTAATTGTGATATAGAAACGATGCCAGCATCCATCAATTGTTCATTCAAACCTTTGCACAACACGTCTATATAATCCCTAAAAAAGACATTAAATATACGCCACAAAAGAAAGTAAAATAAGTATAAGTGAACTAAGTACATAACTTCTAATAGCTTTAATTATAATGTTATCTAAAGAAGTTTACTAATAAGGTTATTTTACGTTTGGTACTTAATGTTTGTTCAAAAACAAATAAAGAGAACTTCACTCCAAATGTTGCCTTCTTTCCACTTATTAAATAATTCATAAAATATTGAAAATAGTAAAACAACATATCTGGAAATCAGTTCAGCGTTGCAAAGTATAAAAGTCGGTAACTGTTTCGAAATGACAGATACCGCATTTTCAATGTGCTCATAATCGACATTCAAAGATTGCGCTAAATCATACAGTGAAACGCGACCATCTAAAACAAATAAGAATGATTAAATACTAGAGATCTTTTCAGTCTTTTACTTAACAATAAATATAGAAACTGTATTTTCAAATAGAGTTTCCATACCGACTGTACTAAGTATTAAGTTATAGATATGATTAGAATGTGAAATATAGTTCAAAACCTTCAACACATGCAATTTAGACGATAAATGGGAACAAAATAGATACCTCGACCAATACATTCATTTTTCACTTCATTGAGTAAATGATTTCGTGTAACATATTCTTTGCCATCAGTTGTGAATAAAATATCGATAGTTTTTGATTTGATTAACATCGATACTAATTCCACGCAGTTATTCTCTGACAGCCTGAAAAGAAATAATGCGTGATTAATGACAGAAAAGAGAACGCATTATTTTCTTTCTCTCTGGACGAATTGGGAGCAAAAAGACAAGAAAGGACTTACTTTTTCGAGCCTTCGTCTAGCTGTATTCGCTGAAAGTCAGCTGCCAGACGCTGTATATCTGCCCATGTGGCGCTCATCCTCAAGCCTTGAATAGGTTGACTCCTACGTCATGTAAAAATAGAAAGTAGTAAAAAAAAACAATAAAGTTCCAGAGTTAATTGCCGAAGTAAAATTAGAGTAAAACATTGATAGCACCAAACTTTTAAAACTCAAATATCATATCAGTGCTTCACTGCAGTTCTTAATAGCACCATATTTCGAGCGCCATCTGAATTATTTTACTGAATTCACCGACATTCTTTCAGTTTTTAAACACCAGTTCATTCAATTCTTTCAAATAGTTTTCAAATTTCAACAAAAGAATGATAGAAAGGTCGTATGAAAACTACAAAATGTACTTATCCCTTTATCACATAAAAAATGACCTCAAAGCTGCACGTAACTCACAAACATAAGTTAACACAAACAGACATATAACCCGTTTCACAAATTTAAAATTTCAAAAAAACAACAGAATTTTCTGAGACTTCAACTGTTAAACTACTCGCTTACTAGGAAATGCGGAGACAATCACAAATATAATCTGATAAGTGAACAGAGTAGGCCAATGGAATGAAATAACAGCTGTTGAAACAACTACACTTTTCAGTATAAAAAATATGTTCAAATATATTCCACGAGTGTTTAAATTTAAAATGTGTGAATTTAGGAGTGAAAAGGAGTAGATGATGGATTTCAACAGATAAGTCTATATACCCGGATAATGTATAAAATGTAATATAAGACGCATATGTTATATTTTGTTCCAGTGATATCGCATGTTATCATATTGGATAATGCAGCTCACTAAAGCAATTACCTATTTCCATGACATTTACACAACATTAACAAGTTTATGAAATGAATTTTTAGTAAAAGCTTGAAATAAATGAGAAACATCGCAATTATGTACAATGATTCCTCACGTTTCTTCCGCATTGTCAGCTCCACTAGGAACTGATTCAATCACCTTCGGAATTTGCATCATTTCTGCCGCAGGATTTGCACGTAACAATAATGTTTCCAGATCTGATATTTCAATCTGACACGACAATGCTAATGTTTTGAAATAATTCAAATCTAACAGCAACTGCCGTCTTATTTTATTTTCATCAGAATCTGCATTATTCTCATTTACCGCTAATGACTTTCTCTTAAAGCGCTGTAAACTTGTTTCCGTCTGCTCAACAGATTTGAGGACCTAAAATTGTTTAAGTAAACTGTAGTAGAAAATTTTTAATAACGAATTAACATTATGATAAAAATAATCAGCGTAAAAGGATATGTTAAGCGATATTATGGTGAATTTGGAGAGTATAAATAGCAAGACTTGTAATTTTTGCTAATCAGAACTCCCGTATAAAATCTAGTTTAGAAAAAACTTAATGAAAAGTTGAAACAGTAAAAAAGTACCTCATTTGCCTTCCCGAAAAATATCTCCAGCGACTCAGCAACTATTTTTTTATATACAGATGTAACATTTTCTTCATTCCAACAACAACGACTCATTTCATCCTACAATTTTATGATACTAATAACGAATAATTTATAAAAACAGAACAGCCATACATGGCCACAAAGAAATTTTTAAAATAACAAACATTTTGAAATAATCCGATACACTGGAATTTTTGGAAAACAATTTCGAAATAGACCTTGAATAATTTCAGTGCAGCTGATGTTTCAGTGACATACGGTGATGTTTCAGTCGGGGCAGGCTTTTTTGTCCAGCGATATTGGCGAGGGATTCCGCAAACACCATCTAAAACCTGAAAATTTACGTAGCTGTTGGCGAATTTCAACGAACATTTCAAACCAAGCTGTAAAGGACTATGTTTTTTTAAAACAGTCTACTGCTAATAATGTTGAGAATTAATATTCATTTTAATATGATTGTAACCATGAAGAGATGATAGAATAATACACATAAAAGGCTGAAAATTAATTTCTTTCATTTGCTTAAATTCTGACCATAAAGCATTTCCTATAGTTGAAGTCTTCACTGTAAAATAATATTATTCTTAAAATACTTATGAAAGCTGCATGTTACTGTCGTTGCGATCAAGAAAACCATCCAAGTTATATCTTGAGTAAAATAACAGTAATATTTTATTGGCTAATTAAAGTCGCGTGCGTCATATAAACAATGAGCACTGAAGGCAAATCAGCCACTCATGTAGAAGTAACTATTTTTGAAAACAGTGAATATTGATTATAACTTCATAACTGTATGAAAGCAAAAAAATGCAATAAATTAGTAAGATGGAAGCACACTTTTGCTAACGATTTAACGGCATCTTCAACGATAAATGTCTCGAATTCTTGCGTCGCTTCAGCTATTTTAGTTGAAAAAATTGATAAACATTGCCCAAATATTGTCACATCCAACTAAAATTCCATTAATAATGAACTATCAAAAAATTATGAAATATATTACGAGAAATCTGTAAACTTTCATACCTCATGTTCTCGAATTTTTGGCCAAATTGACGATAATGCAATTCCAAAAGCTCGACTGTCAACAGTGGTACAATCAGCACACAGAGCACAAAACATACGCCAAATTTCAACGTCTTCAAGTGCCTTTTTGTCAATCCAGTAATGACTGAAAATAAGTCATATGTGCTGCGAAAATCTTCAAAGTTATCAAAAACAGCCATCATAAAAGATTAAAAGACAATCACCTCTTAATTCCTCCGATCCATTCCAAATATCTGATGAGGACTTTAAGGGTAAAGTCCCAAAATTTGTCACTTAAAGTTGGCAGGTAAACTTCATCGGACCAAATCCTTTCTAAGGCATCGACAACAAGTTTCGAAAAATGATAAAAGATTTTCTCTTCGCATTCTGTGTTTCCCTCGTTGGCAATCAGTTTAACAATGGAAGGATCAAACTGATCGTCTAACTGTGACAGAAAATGCTGTGTCTCCAGCTTGAAATACACTACCAAATTGAATCTATTACGTATCATCCGAAGAACAGAACGTGACTTCTCAGCATCAGGCCAGTTACTGATGAAATTACACGTTGCCTTATAGCATCGACGAAAAAGACGATTATCGCTTGGAACAACAACTGAACCAAAGTGCTGAAAAAAACATATATGTTGGACGATCCGTTCTCCAAGATTCCAATCCGGATAAGTAATCGAAGCTAAAAGGGATTGATGCGTTGATAAAACACCCATTAAAATTACCTGATCAAGGGATGAGACAACAGAAGTGAGAAGGCAATTATCTAGAAATGGTAAGATATTTGTGGACGGCACACCACTATTCTCCATTTTTCCCAACCAATCTTCTCGAAGCTATAATTTAATAATATCGCTTTTAAAGCTACGATAAAATCCAAGATGAATTCATGATTTAAGCAATGTTAGTTTTAGAAGATTTGAAATTAATCTACTTTAACAGAAGACTCCAACAGTCAATGTTATCGAACAAATTACCTTATAAAATTCCTCTTAATTTAACGTGAGAAATGAACAACACCTACCTTCCGAATGGTTGCATATAGCTCATCTAAATAATCTCCCAAGTTGCCTTTTGGTTCTCCAATACATTCAGCAATAATTTCTGTCATTACGCATGAAACAGCTGAATCAGTGCTCTTATTCAGTGTAATTATGCTGAGGATTTGTTCGATGAAGCAACAATCACCTCTGAGATCTTGTACAAGCCAATGCTCTGTTAGCTTACGAACACGAGCCAAACACATAGTATAAGCAGCCGCTATCTAAAACTGCATTGGTAAAACAAGATTAAAGTAACATGGAAAACATAATCACGTTGTAATAAGCCAAACCGACCTTATCATCAGCAACATTAACTTTGCTAAACCACAGAACCACATCAACGACTGCATCAGCAAAACTTTGCAACCTATAAGCATTATTTACTTTATTTAAAACTGCACAACATTAAGGTAAAAACTACATGATAGTTCATAATTTATCAGCTATAAATAATTTGTCGAAAAAATACAAATGAGCACACTAAAATAGCTGCCAAAATGGATAGTGCATAAAATTAACACTGCGTTCAAACAATTTGGGTCTTAAAAATTACTAAAAAACGAGATCCAAACCTATGCGATGAAAAATTATTAGCAGTGAATTATGCTTCGTTATTTACAGTGTAAGCAATAAAAGTGAAGTTCATAGTCACAACAACTGAGCACATTCATTCACCTACTGTCAACATTTTAATATCTTTTTCCACCTTACCAAATTGTAAAAAGCAGAACTGAACTAAAACACAACTCACCAACACTGTTCCATCTCTTTTGGATAGCTGACAATCTTATCAGCTAACCGCTCGATTGATTTTATCAGGAAAATTTGCGCACGAATTTCATGCTGTGCTTTTCGGCATTCAGTAAGTTCGGCAGTTTTTTGCTTAATGAATTCAGCAGATTGCTTTATACTCTGTGTACTACTGCAGAAATCGTGCCATACTGTCTGTAAATTAAAATGAGAGGTCTTATTTTCATTCAGAAACATAAGCGACCGCTTAGCCCTGTTATTAAACCCATTTCTTTCGAATAAACTTTTCGAAAGGAGAAAGTAGTGAGAGCAAAAAAATGAAAGTTGGTTCTTTATTCTCCTTATCTTCTCCCATCTCAATATCTTCTCCCACCTCAATATCATTAGTCAGTTTATCAACTGTTTCCTTTAAGCCCACAAGATTCGATGATAAATTCACAAAATCGGCATAATCGTCATTGATGAGTTCGATCATTGAATTTTGCACGATTTTTAGATAAACCCGTAAATCGTTATGAATTTGCTGTAGACTAGCTCGTCGTCGAGCTAAATTTAGGAATCGCTCCACATTGAAGTCCGTCCGACTGAAATGGTCCTAAAATGCACCGTTTCATAAAACTATTCAACTATTTTGTATTAGCTAACTTCGAAATTCCTCTTTTTCTATTTAACTGAAATGATTCTAAAATAACTAAAAATGTAACCAATGAAAAAATATTTGTGTAAAATGCTCCTATAGAAAGAACTTATTCCTACTTCGAAAAGACTTATTCCTACGTAAATACTGTGTTTCACCGATGAAGTACTGAAACAATCCTCGTTTCACCTGTGGAAAGATTTGGGTAGGACACATCGAAGTTACAACTATGTCTAACTTCATTTACGCTACTCAACAATCTTCTTTTATGGATGTAAAGCCGAGATTTTATCAGTGAAGGAAATACAAATTATAAAATCTGAAGAAATGAGACTAAGAATACCTTATTAAAACAAAGATGGGACTCAGTCAGCAAATTTGACTGCGATGAAAAAGTTGCGTGATTCGTCTTTGTACTTCCGTCGCTTGATGTTACCATTGTCATTGTTTCCATCGCTGCAAAATAGAAGTGAAAAGAATGTTTCTTATCGATATTCTCAATAAAATTCGAGAAGAAAAAGATTCGGTTAAAGAGTGAAGGAAGACAACGGAGAGAGGCTATTGTAACAGCTTAATGCGATAACTTAAACTTTGGACATCTCATAATGAATGTTAAAAGAAATAATTGGAGCACAAACTATTGAACAACATTTATGATAAATGAAACGGTGACGTATACCAAACAATAATTACACGTCATTTTGATAAAAATCAATATCTTTTGATACTAACGCTGCATTTCAACAACAGTTTAAATTCCCACATTCCCTTGTTACAGGTGTTTGGCTTGTTGCCGAGATATTTGCTTTAGTTAAGGTTAAGGCATTAATTGATGGCGTGAGTTAGTGATTTGTTGGTGGGTGTGGGGAGGTAAGAGGGACGTGAGCATAGAGAAAAGGAAGCCGAAGGACGTCCCAGGGATGTTCATTTAATCTTACCATGCTTAATGTTGGTGAAGCCTAAAGGATGTTACTATCATTGTCGTACTGCTCAATACTATATTCTCATAATGATGTAAATTAGCTAGATGAACTAGAAGATGTCATTGCTTAGCGGTGATTGGATGTGTGCTCTTCTGTTGCGACGGATTAGGACCAGTGAGTCCTGTAGGACGTGGATAGCACGTTGTTCGTTCTCTCAATTGATTGCCTCAAATGAGCCTTCAAGTGATGAGCAGAAAGATGTAGACAATGTGATATCGCCACAGGAACCACAATCTCCTTCCAGGTTATCACACTCTTATTTTACTTAAATTTTAAAATAAAATTAATTCGCCTCATTGTGATTTAAAAGCAGATTCTGTGGTAATGCTTTAAAAACTGTTTGCGTGAAGTCACGCAGGTCTGATATTATAGTTAAGTTGGTTGTGAGTTGCTTGTGAAATGAAGGTTGACGGTTCGATTCCTGTCGGTGCAGAGATCGGTGTGTGGTGTTGGTTGGTTTAGGTTACAGCTTGCTGCAGCCTGCTCCGTCCATCACTGGCGGAGCATCGAACGTCCTTAACACATTGGGACGAGAATTCGGTCCGCCATACCGTAAATGAATCCGACCTACGTTGACACCTAGCAAGAGGTAGTCCGGAGAATGTCGCGGTCACTGCATATTCCTTATCGTAGCAAAGCTCCAAGTGGGCAGAGACAGCTGGGAAAAACCATGCAGTGGACAGGCTTTTGCAATTGGTACTCTAATAGCAAACCTTTGAAGCAATATCCTTAAGCCTTTGTTGTCCTGAAGTATCAGCTGTTGCACTTCGCTAAAGTACTTTTATGTGAAGAGCGTCGATCGACATAAATTTATTGGATGTGTAACTAGTTGTCGGTTGTCAAATCGATCTGTTGTTTCAGTGCTCATACAAAAGCTTCCGGTTGGGTTGATGTGAATCGAGAAGCAGGACGTCGGCCGGGTACTTTTCGATCTCGCAATGTCGGTTTGGATCGGTTTTTTGATAACCAACGTCGAAACGAGAGATTTACAGTTCGGGAACAGTGGACTCGGAGGAGTGCCTTTTCTGATCGCTCTCAAAGCTCTGAAGGTTTATTCGCTTTCGCTTGATAGTTCTGTTCCTTTCGGTTGTTATTTAGTAATTATGCAAATTATGAAGTAGGCGATCTATTCATTACAATTAATGTACAAGGTGTTTTTCTGGTTTAACTGTTCATTATTTGCTGTATCTTAAGGATCTTGGAGCAGAAATGTTGAAATGCCAAAAGTCGATTATAGTCATCTCAGTTTACCTCCTATTCAGAAAAATCTTTACAAGGAGGATCCTTCAGTTACAAACAGAAGCGAGGTACTGTTCTTATTGAAGCGAATTTTCACTTTTTTTTCCTGAACAGGTAACCTAGATTTATCAGTAAATTGAGTGACGAATAAACGAAATTCTGTGTTTTGGTTGGGGAATATGACGGGGGTGGCGAGGTATGGTTGATGCAGTGGTGGATGAGCGCAGGGTGGAGTATGAAGTTTAAGGTTCAATTCCTTGTCTCGAAGCATTAGTTGTGTGGCATATAGGAACCATGTGTGAATGTGCAATACCACATGTGGGCCGATGAAGTGCCTAAATCAAATCATTGTATTAAAGGTCGCAGGTAGAGGATTACCCGACCTCTCCAGGCATTACCCAAACAGTGTACAAGTGCGTTTTTGATTTATGGGTTCATACCGATAGGGGTTTCCAGATTCTTGTCAGTTTTTGTCATCGCAATTCAATTAAAATTTAATATATGGCTTCAGAAGGAAATAGCTGAGTGGTTTACGCATAATGAAGTCACTATAAAAGGAAAACCGTCTCCTCGCCCCATTTTTGAGTTCAGTGAGGCAGGCTTTCCTCCGGCAATTGTAGAGAAGATCAAAAAGGCATGTTTTCAAAAGCCAACTGTAATACAGTCGATATCTTGGCCAGTTGCTTTGACAGGGCATGATATGATCTCGATTGCTAGAACAGGCTCTGGGAAAACTTTAGCGGTAAGTTCATAAACCTGAAAATTTGATTTTTAAAACTTGTATGAGATATGAAAAATATGCACCACTCAAAGCATGAAGATCAAAACCGTTTTGTTTTAAAACCTATTTTCAAATTGTTAAATCGTTAAAAAATGTGCTGGCGGAAGGATATTTCAGTCAAATTTTTCTGTTGTTTTTTTTTATGTTCAAGAAATTCTTATGATCGTAAAAGCCTTTTCACTCTGATCTTTCTATCAAGCTTCTTAATAGTTTGAAATTTCAGTATACTTTACCAGCGATTGTACATATGCAAAACCAACAGCAAATGAAAAATGTTCGAGGTCC
Source organism: Litomosoides brasiliensis (assembly GCA_013365375.1). NCBI lineage: Eukaryota > Metazoa > Nematoda > Chromadorea > Rhabditida > Onchocercidae > Litomosoides > Litomosoides brasiliensis. The sequence continues at coordinate 136,141 of JABVXW010000072.1, read as the reverse complement.
CGCAGTACTTATCTTAGCACCAACAAGAGAACTGGTACAACAGATAAGCTCGATGGCAATGAATTTTCATTCTAAAGTGGCATGTGCTTATGGTGGTTCTGGGCGTGACCCGCAAATTAGAGCTATTCGTACAGGTCCGTTTAGCTCACGTAGGATGTGTTTTTAGTGATTAAGACGGTTTATAATCGGCTAATATTACGCTTAGTACCCTTGGTGCATTGAGAGAATTGAACAGTACATGTCGAAAAAGTAGTAAAGAGGCTTATTAAAATAAATAACTATTAGTTAAAATTATGGACCATTTGTATCCGTATAAGACATGGTTTGATAATATCTCCTAAAAAATTGTTTTGCAGGAGTGGACATCCTAGCTGCAGCACCAGGTCGTTTATTAGACTTCCTGCTATCGGATGTTTTGAATCTAAACCGATGTACTTATTTGATATTGGATGAAGCTGATCGTATGTTGGATATGGGTTTCGAACCACAGATACGCAAAATTGTATCTATGATTAGAGTGAGTAATTCGGTTTTAGATCTTCAAATCTCTTCGTAAGGGACACTTTAAATAATATTTTTTAGCCCGACCGACAAACTTTGATGTTTTCTGCTACGTGGCCCAAAGAAGTGCGTGCTTTGGCAAAGGATTTTCTAGCTGACCCTGTATTTGTTAATGTTGGATCGTTAAAACTTTCTGCAAATAGTAACATTATGCAGCTGGTGGAAATTGTTGAAGAAAATCAAAAAGAAGAAAAATTGTTGGAGTTCTTAGGCAAGATATCAAACGAGGTTATTTTCAAAATTTTTTTTTTCAAAGTTTCAAAACTCAAATGACTTTCCGAAGACTTATTATCGTTTTACTACTGTCTTTTATATTTAATGGAGTAACTTTATTTCGCATTGCATAATGTTTTTTGATATGTTAAGCAACACTGCAAAACGTTGGTTTTTGTTGGTATGAAACGCACTGCTGATTGGTTAACACGGCTGATTCGCAAAAAAGGATATCCAGCTTTGGGCTTACATGGCGACAAGTCTCAAACGGAACGGAATTTCGTTGTGAATGGTGAATTTGTTTCTCATAAACGAAGGGAATGTTTGTGACGCGAATTATATTGTACATTAGTGATCTGACATGCGACTGCAATCTTATGTTAAATTATATTACCAAAAGGTTCTACCAGTAGGTGAATTGGATTACTTCCTTGACGGTTAGCAAAGTGATTCTTTTCCAGAAAGCCATGTTTCGCTGTTGGATACTGACAGGTTTGTTTATTGGTATTTGAAGAATCTTTTCTATATTTCAGACTTCAAAAATGGTGAATGTTCGACTCTGATTGCGACAGATGTTGCCGCTCGGGGTTTGGGTATGCTTATTACTTGTTTCATTAGCTCCCATGAATTTTGATATATCACTAATTGTTTATAGGAGATTGTTTCAGATGTAAATGACATCAAATATGTCATAAATTTCGATTGTCCGAAAAATATTGAAGATTACATACACAGAATTGGAAGAACTGCTCGCCATGATAAAACTGTATGTTTCTCTTCAACATTTTAATCCAATAAAATAAGTTTATATATGTAAATAGCAATCCTGATCTCTCATAAAAGTTGAATAAAATTTACATGTGACATTTCCGATTTTTGTGATAAAAAACATAAATACAACTTCCGTTTGCATTATTGTTTTCTTCAGGGCACTTCATATACCTTGTGCACACTTAATGATGCGCATATAGCTGGCGACCTCATTGACGTTTTAAAAGAAGCAAAACAAACAATCCCTTCAGATTTGTTGGAGCTTGGCAGTAGTAGACGTCCTATAAAGTCGTCCAAAGGGTTTGTTTTTTCTTTTCTTACGGTAGCTCAAGCTCATGATTCTGGAAGAATCACCAGTGGAAATGTTGTGTATTGATAAGTTGCATCTTCTTTGATGGCGTCTCTCAGTATATGTAATTTATTTCCGATTTGTTTCAGAAGATTCTAAACAGTAATATATCTGACGGGATTAAATGGACCCAAGATGATTACTAGTTGGCGAACAACCAACGATGGTTATTGAATTTTTCGTTTTTTTGTTGATATTCCTGTTTGATAACAGTGATAAAAATATTCTTCTTTACTCCTTAATTAGCCTTGAATTGCCAATGCATAATAAGGTAGTTCACGAAACATAACTTTCAGTTTCAGGAAGTTATGTTTCGCGGAACTATTAGCATACAGAGGATACAGCATATTGTTTTCAACTCCTTTTATGACGTTTTAGTTAGTATGGCTACGTAAGGTTTAGTATAACCACTCTTCGATGTTCTGACGAAGTATGCAAAATGCAGTTGGCTACTTCACTTTGCCACAAACTTTAAAGCTAGAGCGTTTTAACTTACATGCCACAATATACAAATATAAATTGTCACAGTAAGTACAACTTTACTTCCCTTAGCTAACAAAGGATTGGAGAATATTAGAAATACTACGGTGGAAATTCACGAGTAAAGTCAGAAATATTGTTCGACATTTATTTCACTAACCCGAACTAGTGGTGTAGTTAAATACCAGTAATAAAACCATGCAGAACATGCGGTAATTTGCGGTAATTCTCCGTTTTCTCCCCGTTCTCACTAAAAAAATTTTCAGTGATCTCGTTTTCATCCTTATCCAATGCACTTCTGTTTCGGTATACGATGCGGTTGGTATTCTCATGTTTTGGAAAATGTTTTTCCAAATGTAAGTAATGTGAAAAATAATCCTGGAAACCTATAAGAATGGAGAACAGGACTTTTTATGAAAAACAAACTTGTTAAGAAAAATGAAGAAACAAAGAGAGCAGTCTCTCAAAATTTAAACAAATTTGTAATGGGTTTTTTTCCGCAATAATTTACCGGTAACTCTACAGTTAGAACTCAGAAGGCTTATATCTTCGAGATGTCTATGACTGTTTGTCTAACAAAGCAGAAACTCAACTCACCCTCTTCAGTTGTAAAGCTGGTGGTCTTCATCAGTTAAGGGGACATATATTACACCCATCAAGTTTTTCTGTGTCACATTCCCATCAACATCCTTGTCAACCTGTACAAACTGTTGAGGACCGCCTTCGGGACCGACTGGAATCAGCATCCTTCCGCCCTTAGCAAGCTGCTCTATTAACTGCAAAGCTTTTCTGTCTTTATTTGAGAAAAGTTCTACTCCAGATATTGACAGTTCTAAAAATTGTGGATTTGAAACAAATAAATGTAACGTAAAGTAGAGCAACGTCACCCTTCTAGTACTTTTCGGTAACATATACCTGAAAAGCACATATCAGCAGCAAACATTCTCTAAAATTTGTTCAACTGTCTATTTAAAATATGTACGCTTTTCAAGTGTAAGAATGTTTCCTGGAGTAATATAAGATTTTAAAAGAAACAAATGCAATACTTGATCTGTTCCAGACAAATACATTAAAATTAAATCTTATAATGCTGTCTTTGCATTTATATAAAAACAACCTGAATAGGAATTTCAGGTGCAGCAGCTCCAACATGAATAGCATTGTACGGTGCCTCTTTGTTGTAACCTTTCCTACCATCTCCTTTTACAAGAATTATGCGATTTTCGGTTAGTAAATCCTCATGATGTTTCCTTATGTTACGCCTTGAATCATCCACCAAAGCTTGAACATGATCTATTCCAACTACTTTTCCTGTTTTACCAACCTAAAAAAAACTTAAATAGAGTAACAATACAAAAATGATTTCAGTCATTTGTCGTAATTATTTCTTTTTTAAATAGTCATTGACAATGATGTGTTACAAGAACTAACCATTACTGCCATACAAGCTGTTAAGTAACCGGAACCTGATCCAACATCCAATGCCCGATTTCCTTCTTTCAGATGATCCTTCAGAAGCTCCAAAGAAGATGCATGCTAAAATTTGGACTTATCCATTCTAACCATTAAAACTTTCTTCCGAAATTCCATACCAATTTTTAAAAAATATGCAAAACTAAATATAAAAAGTGTCAATCGTGCTCGCATTGAATACAAACAGTATAAGGATTATTCTTACGATTTTTCCTTTCATTTAGTTACTGGACAACGAAATCACAATCACAATTACCATATGTGGCGCACTAATTGTAGCACCGTAACCTATTGAAACAGGATGATCAGCATACGGTGTTCTGGTTGCAAAATCACCTCGATCCACTTTCAACATAGCATCTCTTACACGTTCATCCTTGATTAAGTTATTGGCTGAAAGTTAATGTATTATTATCATGTGGAATAAATATAGTAAGTGTGATAACGAATGCAATTATCAATCTGATTTCTTATTCACTATCAGTCTTATTTACGATAATGTTTCTCTATCTTGAAAAGTTTAAAGAAAAATCAATAATTACTTTGTAAATTGTTAACCAAACCAACATTCGAATCAGCACTGGACATCCAAGCCATTGCATTTCGTATGTTACGAGTTAGTAAACGTGTTGCATCTTCAAAAATCTTCATTTTTCTAAATTTTATTTTTTCCTCTCTTTCTGGCTGCAAATTTTCACCCTCTTTATTCTCTTCTTCAATATTTGTTGGAGAAATTGATTCGATGAGCTCTTCTCGATGCTTCTCGATAGCAGTGTTCAATCTCCTTGGAATTCTCTTACTACTCTTACTACAGCATTCCTCTTCCGAGCTATCACTATCAGCTGTCGATGCAGATCTCGATGCAGATAACGTCAACAGAATACAGTCAGTAGTAATTAGTAAAAATAAATAGAACCAAAGGGACATTGACGTCACTACCTGAAGATAACCGACACTCACCTAGCAATAACAAAGTGTAAATAACTAAACTAAGAAATGAAACAACCGTTCTAATTTCTATTTCAATTGACAACATATTTCTTTCATTTCTTTTCTATTTCACATCTCTTTAAGCTATACTTCGCTGTTGCTGTTCTCTTACAACAGGTGGTAAAAATTTTTGGACTAAGCGAAACAACACTGAACGATAGATCTGTTATAGGCAGTAGCGCCTAGAACGAAAAAGTATTTTAAGTGAGAAAGTGATTCGCACCTGCTAGAAACGAGTGCGGATGATGACATACATCAAAAGGAATAACCCAAACTTTCGTTCAAGTTTTTTCATTTCGTCTCCGACCATTCATTCAAATCATTCAGGCATTGAAATGAGCGCTTTAACATTTCAAAGGATTGGAATCTAAGAAGAGTAACCTATAAGAGTTTTGAAATGAGTGTATATATATACATATATATATATACGTGTGCGTGTGCGAGGATTAATCATTGAGTTGTTTGTTAGTTGTGTCGGCACAATCAATTAAAGGACATTGGTTGGGATAATTGGTTATTGATATATATAATTATTGACATATAATAATCTTCATTCTATCCCTTTCATTAGGATCTTTTGCATATGGAAGAGATCCATCCCCGGAAAAGATTCACCTTAACTCCAAAAGTGTTCTGTTCTGAAATAGAAAATGAAAAAAACAAAGGGAGTACTTTGAAAGGAACGATAAGCAAGAAGAGCAGATCACAGTTATCTGTTATTCCAAAAAATGATGTTGAAATCCTTCTTTTTTTGTTCTTTCCATTAACACACTTAATAATTCAGATTAAGGCAGGTGATTATTTTGCAATTTATGACAAGCTTCACTAATAAAAAAATCCATATGCAGCAGCTGATTTATTGGAATTCATATAATTTTTGACATTTCAACGATTAACACATTTCTCATGCGATTATAGAACTTCTATGTTACAATGTTTGCATATGCATTCTTTCGGTGATTTTTTTAAGCTACGATATTCTTCAAACAAAACTGATTTGTCATTTGTACTTCAATATTCCGCTAAAAAGAGGAAAACCAAGGTATATTGGCCTTCGTATTTCAAAAACTGTTTTAAAAGCTCAACACAACATGATGAGAAAGATTTCGGGAAAGCAGCATGTCCTTTTTCACTTATCGTTTTCGTTTGAAATTTCCGAAGCATTTTCTGTGACACATACAACATCGTTGCTTCGCTGAATGAAAATTTTTGAAAATCTGTTCAACTTTTACTCACTGTTAGTGACAGGTGTTATGAAAAAAAGTTAATTCTGTTTTGCAGTAAAGTATCATTTTCATACTCCTATGACTAAGTTATGCTAATTAACAGCCATCAAAAGAGCAACTTTGAAATCTCTTCACTTCTCCTAAATAATTGGAAACATACTCGATTATACTTCACGAAGGTATCGTTCACAACGGAAAGAATAGGAACTACAACGTTATAATAGCATAACTCAGCAATGCCAGTCTGTGGTAATGCTAGAAGCATCAAAAATAACATCTAAAATAAAGTAATATTGTATGCGAAGCTAACACAATTAAAATTTAGAAGTTCCAAAAAATTAATCGTGTTTCTTAGATTTCAAATAAGAAAATTTGTTGAAAAGGAAACGTGAATTTCATTATCGGATCATTTCAACCTTCAGTAGAAGAAGTGGCGAGAATAATCTCGTTAGCCATTCGGTGTAGTAATCTTGCAGTGTCAAAAATGCGAATACAATCCAATAGATAAGCCAATGTTTACGCTGTTTGCGAGCTTTATTTTCGTGAATAGTTAGAGACTGTAAAATTTGCATAAATTCAAAACAAAAATGGAAAAAATTAGCATATTTTCAAGGTAGCAGAATTATTAAATACGACATGCAAGAAAGATCATAAAGCTTGGTGCACAGATACATACCCTACAACAAATTTTGAAAGGAAACTTAAAGGATCAATGAACAAACCCTGGTGCTTTCATATGCAGGATAGAGGCAGCTAACTATGGTACACAATAATGGATCAAAATTTTGCAATAATACAAGTGTGACTGATAAAAATATTACTGCATAGAAAATCTGTAAATTCATATAAATATGATCCCAGATGAAATGGAAAATTAAATTTAATGTAATCACCTAGCTATCATCTTAAAGTATGATCATCTCATTAATAGGAGTTTGTTTATGTTGTAGTAGCAGTAAACACGCACGAATTGGTGAAGATCAGCGTTGTTAATAATGAAGTATTAGCGTTTATAGGTAATGAGTACTTCCTTCGTTAGATGTCAAACTTGTCTTTCAGTTAAAGTTGCCTCTCGCTAACACACTTTGAAGTATGCCTTGTTTATTGTTACCTATCCGATAGTACTGCTTTCGTTGTCCGCTTTAAATTCAATATCTTAAAAAAATGGTCACCTGTTCTCGTCTGACCATTGTTTTGCGCTCTATGAAACAGAATGTCTCATCCATATAGATGTAATCTTTGTTGTAAAGAATTTTATTGAGCATAAATTGATGCCATGTTTCCAGTGTTCTTCCCTTTTTAAAGAAATTATTTTGAATCGTTGCGATAGTATTGACCAGAGAATTTTGTAGACTTTCTGATTCTAATTCTTCCTCCGCAACAACACTCGTCTGCTCCGACGCATCATCATATATCCTTCTGCTTGCTTTGCTCATACTGTTGTTAGAGGAGCTTGACGATTCAGTTTCGTTCTTCTCCTTATCTTCCATTCAAATAGTATCGATTTATTCGTATTATTAATTATATGTGAAAGTATCGATTTGTTTGTAGCATTCGACTTATATCTGGAAGTATGAATTCATTCGTAATACCAATTAAATATCGTTCATTACATGTGAAAATTATCTACCCAAACTCATTAACAGGTAGCATGTATATAGAAATATTCTACATTCATTTTTGTTAAAAACAGGTAGTTGAATAACGTTTCCTTAATTAGCGATTAAAACTGCATTAATCAGTAGTTGTTGCATAATTTTCGAAGGATTACTTCAGGTACAGAAGCGTATAAGCGACCGTGATAAGGAAGAAAAGAGAATGAAATGTGAAGTGCTTCTGATGAAAAGCATATATTTGTACCACGATGATGTGCAAATTTCTGTGAAATAAAGTTTTTAGCAATTGAGAGTGTCTCTTAGAAAGATTTCAAAATTCAAAAAGTTTTGAAATCTGTTGAAGAAAAAGCTCTGCTAGATAAGTGGTGGATGTTGAAAACAGTACTATTTCCCTCATTATTCTTCAGTTATAAAAAAAGAAAAAACTCATATCAGAAAAACAAACTAGAAGTCAAAAAACTAAAATACAATCGTGAAAAGTGAATTCGACTGAACAATAATTTCAACTATTTGATTGAAATCACTCCCCGAGAAGTCCCGACATATAGCGATATTTGTAGTTGACTGGTTCAATCTCAGTTAGCTGCATTCATACACCGATATTGTAAATTTTTATCCGTATTTCCTCATCAGATAATATATGTGTGTATGAGCCAATTAACTGAAATAAACAGCTGAATTTATGAATGAGGGAAGTTTCCACTTTTGATTTATCATAGTATTTGCGTTCAAAGTGTTTGGCTCATCGTAAATTTATCGGTTTCACTTAAGTACCGCGGAACAATATGTTTTTTGTGGGAACATTGTAAAATCGGATTCTATTTGTTTTCATTATAATTTAAATTGCTTAAAGCATTAAAATGAACTGGTTGTCTTATTATATGGTATATTATATTTCCTAAGATGAAATTGGGAGGATCAGGAAGCTTAAATATGACGCCAGATAAAAAATAAGAAATAACTGAAAATTCAATTTCTGTAGGGTTTGAACCTGTAGGCAAGCTCAGGTGCGCCTATTTCGTTTGACCTATTTTTTCTAACAGTTCATCTCTATAGTTAATAATGCAAAAGATATCTCTTTAATTAAAATTTCTTTCACAATTGCTTTAAATATTCGGTTGGGATTGAAATTTGGAAAATTAAAAGACACCCAAACATCTCTGCTTTATATTCCATTCTCGTCAAGAAGCAATGACACATCTACCATGCCCCGTCCAGTATTCTCTTTGAGATCATCGAATGACCAAAAGCCATCACTGATTGCGTACGCCGGGATTCACAGACTTGACTCAGCGTTATAGCGCTACAAAAGCAGATGAGAGAGCAGTGGCGGCAACATTGACATTTGAAAATGATGATAGAGGTCGTCCTGATTTGTACCCGCGTTTCTATTCAACATTAAATTCTCCAGTGTTTGGGTATGCTCTGTCAGGTCTTCATCAGAAATCTTTAGCTATAACTATTTAACCTGTGTTCACGTATATCCTATCGCTTATGTGAGGCTTGTCCAAAAACGTCACAAAAATGAGTGTGGATTTAGCGTTGTCGTGGGGAAGTTTATTCCTGACCTTTAATTGTTTGTATTTGTACTTAGCATTAACTAACGTTAATGTTATTATCGTTTTCTTTCCTGAATTTAGCGCGTGGATGAAGCTCGTATTCGTTGCGTTCCTCTTCACACTTTGAGAATTGTTTTCATTCCATTTATGTATTTAGAAATCTTTGAAAATAATTGTTTTATTTATTAGTAATAGTTAAATTCTGAGGGCGACTAACACTCTAATCCCAAAACTGGATAAAAACGAGTGAGTTAGGATGAGGCTAACATGTCAGCAGCTACTAGTTAATCATGATATATCTATAAAGCTCGAAATTAAATCTGTTATTAATGCATAGTCAATACACAAAATGGATCAGCAGTTTAATGTTGTTTAGAAATGGTAATTACTAAATTGTCATATTCAGAGGGAAGTTCTAGCTTATTATCATTCATATGATCGTTGTCAGAAAATGGAAAGTAAAAATGCAAAAGTACGGATAATTTTAGGGAAGAATACAGTCGAAATATGGATAAAATCGTGTGCAGTGACAGATCTCGCGAAATTCTTAAAGAGTATAACGAAAACAACAGATTAGCGACGTCTTTGATTGAGAGACAGAATACAATGAGTACTTCTTGCATTCCAAATTTTAAGTTGCCTTAACGTCAGGTATTACAACCGTATTACAATGAAAAATAATGTTTCAGACATATTGAAAGCGCTTGACTTATTGGAACAAATGAGACAGAATTGGGATTATGAAAAAATCAGAGCAGAAGCTATGGAGGAAGAACTTTACCATAGAAATAAAGAAAGAGAGTAAGTTTTTTGCAAAATGTGGAAAATTATGCAAATTCTTATTATTCTTAGGCTCGTTTTTCGTTGTAATTTAGCTATAAAAATCAATGTATATTTAATTTTTTTATTTCTTAATCTTTCCTCTTTATTGTACAATTCTTTGTTTCTTTCGGGTGTCTACTAGTGACTTCTGGAAACATTTTGATTGAGGCTCATTTACTACCACGTTGTTTATGAGGTTCGCATTCATAAATTGCAGGACCTTGTATAAAGCATGAAAGTTATTGAACTTATACGATTTTAGCGGAATGCGAAAAGAAATTCGGATTTATAGAGAGCAGCTTCGTGATGCTCGATCTCAAATTGCAACTCTAATATCTGATAAGAAAAGCATGGAATATGATATTGCTGAGTGGGAAAGGAAGTTCGAACTTGTCAGTGATCTTCTGAAGGTTGTCATTTAGTACTCTTAGTCAAAGTTGAGACAGAACTTGATTCGTTATATTTGAAAGCGTTCTTTGAATTTATTAAACACGCTATTTTTTTCTAGGATCAGTCACACCTAAGCATGGAGGATCGACAGAAATTGTTCGCAAATAGCCACTTATTAAATAAAAAGCCTGCTACACTACGAGGAACACATCTGAGTTTCTCACGAGACTCATCAGATGGAGAAAATATAGACTACGATAAAACTGCCGATACACTTCATATTTCATCGAATGAAATGGATGAATCGCGTCTACGAAGTGGAAAAGTTTACAGAAGGCAAGTGATATCAATTTGTTTTGATTTGATTATTAATTAAAAATATCTTTGATATCGTTTGTTTCTGAAGTTTAGATCCCATAGTATGGTTTCGCTGGCAACAAAACGTGTCTCAGCAGTTGCTAGTAAGCGACCCAAGAAAAGCATGATGATAGATACTGTTGAGGAAGAAATGGTAAGCTTTATATTAATTCCTTTAATACTATGCTTTCAAAGTTAACGTTGCCATTTGCTTTTTGATATGTCTGCTGATATTTTTAATTTTAATACAATGATCCGCTGGATGTAGTTTTCAAATATTTAATGAATTTTAGGAAGCGCCTTGCAAACGACTTAAAGATGAAACAAAAACACATATTACAACAATAATGGCTACAGTAAATGCTGAATGCAATAAATCACCTGCAACTAAAATAGCTACTCCAAATTCAATGAATCGTTCATTATCTATAGCGAACATTGTCGATGTTTGTTGTTTTTTTTTGCTGTGTATCAACTACTTGATTTCCTTTCTGTGGAATTCAGAATCAATGATTCAAATTTTTGAAAATTTTTTCTGGAAGACTTTCGACTTCAAGTTAGTAGGTTTAAAAAGGTAAATGAAAAACCAATTTATTATGCTTTTAGAAGTCAGAAGAGACGCTGACATTGCCAACTACGTTGACACCGCGATGTGAAATCAGTTCAGCTGATCTGTTAGTTATTTATCCATAAAATTGAATCCTAGTATTTCTTCGTAAAGGAAGGAGAAAAGGAAGGGAACTTGTCTTTTTTGTAATTATCTGATTACCACATTTTCTATTAGTTGTTGAACCCACGTAATTGTTAATATGGTCTTTAGCTGGTAATAGGCAAGCGTAGTATTTTCTTGTCGGCATGGTTACTAATATCTACATCATTAACAACATGGAAAACAACTAAATATAAATAACCGTAGTTACTTGTATCAGAAACTTTTTGAACATATACTAAACGGTTGTTTTAAACATACATTTAACTGTCGATGGCTATTACCCTTCTCAACAAATCACTTCGTCTAAATCTTATAAAAATTAGTCATCTGTAGCTATACTACGCATACCTTTTGCAAAATTAAGAGCTCTGGACTTGAAACAAACTCTATAAGTCATACATTTCACGACAGAAGGAATTTGGTATATATTTCAAATTAATAAATTTTTAGCAAACCAAGCAGAATTTTTTAAATTTATGCATTTTTTTAATTGAATTTTCTAATTGGAGCAACGCTCTATTATAGCACATCTTTAGCCTGAAAATAATAAAGTTAGCAAAGATCATTTGAAAGATGAGCAAAATGTTGAAATAAAAACTTTTTTGGATTATAAATAGTTCGGTAAAATATCAGAACCTGGTATAATGAAAATTTTTTGTCAATTTTCCAAGAAAAAAGAATAAAGTAGAACTCTGTTACATTGCTTATATCATTATATCTGCACGATCAAGTAGCACTAATGATTTATAAGTTAGATTTGTAGACATTATCTGCGTTGTTTAGTGTTAATTACTCTATATAAGGAAATATTTCTGTTTAAATTTCGACAGAGATTTGATTAACAAATCTGAATGCTTTATTTTACTAGTATTTCTTCACCTAGTCATGTAATCTTATTCATATAAGAATCATTAGATCTAATGTGCATATAAATATATTCAACACGGGAATAATGCACAAGAACAAAAGCACAAGAATTTATAAAACTTGTCACAGGTTGTTTTTTTTCTCAGTTCGAATTTGTCCCGTAAAATTTTTTCCGGGACGAGATTCAAAATCCTAACTACCTTTTTCACAGCGTGTTTTTCTTCTCTAGTTGCAGTGCGACAAAATATATGGTATAATAATGTTTAGTTTGAAAAATAATGCTTTAATCACTAATTTTTTCTTCCAAAAGTAATGAAATAAATTATAATTGGCTTTAAATAATACAAATGACATTTTTAAAGGACAACTCCACTCAGCAGCGCAAAAACATGGACTCACGGCGCGTCAATCTCGACACGTCCACATACGTACACAAATCATAGTTCAATTCTTGGAGATCACTGTGAGGTGTGCAAGGGATGGATTGGGATTGTTGGAAAACAGGCATATAAATGTTGCGGTAGTATTTTTAAGTTTCAATAAATACAAATCCTTTTTTTAATTTTTAATAACATTCTACGACAAATTTTAAGTGAAAAAATTGTTAAAATGTCACACATGGACAAGCTAAACTTTTGATCTTTAAATCTTTAAAAATCTTTATCTTTGATCTGAACATGTAGAAATTTACTTTTTAATGTGTTATAGAAATATCATGATATTCCTTCAATATACATTTTTACATTTGCAACAGTTCTTCAGATTGTGGTTTACATATCCATAAAGCATGCATCGATAATGCACCTGTGCCTTGTGTACCACGAACTCCAGTATCTCGAACACCTGCTAAACAACGTCCACGCTTGAAAGATTTATGTCCTTCTACACAGCCTATGATACCACCAATTCTTATTCATTGCATTTTGGCTCTAGAAAAGGACCGATTATGCTCGGAGGGTATTTACCGAATTCCCGGGTATTTGTTGGATCCTTTAGTTTTAAATTAGTTTTGAAAAAGACTTTGCAGAAACATGTAAGTTAAAACAACTGAGAAAGTTTCGTGTAAGACTTTCGTGTTGCGAGCCATATCCTACGACTTTCAGGGATGACAGTCAGGTTCACAAATTATTAAATGAATTTCAAAATGGTCGTTCTGTTCCAAAATTGGATTACTACGACACGGAAACAATAACAAGCTGCATTAAGCAATTCTTAAATAAGCTGCGGGTTCGTTCGACGAATACTTCTTGATTTTCTCCTTAATTTTGTTTGTTATTAATAGGTTACGAGTATTCGTTAAATTTTGTAAATTTACATATATCTTTATTTACAGAATTTTTATCTATAGATTTCGACTTATAGGATCCAGTAATTCCAAGCACATCTTGGGAAGAATTTGTTAATGCTGCTAAAACGAATGATGTTGAAGCTCTGAATCAGGGCATTATGGATTTACCTTATCCAAATCGAGATACACTTGCTTTCATCTGTGCTCATTTTCAGAAGGTTGGTTTATTGGGCCTTATAGGTAAAAAATACTGGTGTTGAAGTTTTTCAGTTTTAGAAACATTCTCTTCACTGTATATTGTTTATCAGTGAAACCACTATCATCAAGCAATTAACTGCTGCTCTTCGAAGTGAAATCGAGAAAATGGGGTAAACCTTTTTTTAAATCAGTACCGTAAACAACTGTGAGTCATTTTTTTTATTTCAGATTTGTGATAACTACATTCAAAATAAGATGCCTCAAAATATTCTAGCACGCTGTGTTGCAGCAGTGATTGTAGGCCCAGCCCCTCCACATGTAATGAAAGATGATGAAGAAAAAAATCAGGTACATATTCAAGTGCATTTTATATCATACATTTTATATTTTATATATTTATATTTCTGTCGGAAATGCAGTAAATATAAAAGTACAAAAGAGAACATAATTTGACACTTATTTTGCAGATAATGGTTATGTCAGCTCTGCTTAAAATGCCTTCAGACTATTGGCCTAAATTCTACAATTTTGATAACGGAATACCACTGATCAACAGCCCTAAGTAGTAAGTAGCAATTCTACAAGGCAGAACAAAGATAAATTTTTTGAAGCGTTTCATAAATTATCAAGTACGTCATTGAAATGTTTTCAGCATATGTGACAATAAAAACTCTATAAGAACCCCGTATAAGAATCCAAATAAGTCAATTTTGGGGCCAGTTGAAACTCCACCATCTGGACAAAAAACAAACACGTATCGACCGAAGTTATCCAGACGAAAGCATTTCCTCGGCGACATTTTTTGAATCTGGATTTATTTCATATTTTTGATATGAAGATACTTTTATTCTGGTGTAGTTTTCAAGATTTTCCGTCTTGAAGACTTTCTGTAGTTTACTTTTTTGAAGGACAACTAATAACCGTTATGAAGGGGCATTTAACAGCATCAACATTTGTCTGATATTATATTTCCTTTTCGATTATATTATTATAATGGAATGGAACTTATCAGTACATTCGAAGAAACATGTCAGCTTTCTAAGAGTAAATTTTTCAGTGCAGTTCCCATGGATTTATCTTTGATCAAACTGGTCTTCTGTATCTAAGCTGAATTCTCCACCTCTCTTAGCATTACCTTGAGGAATGTTTTCCGAAGCTCTATGCTTGATATGTCGTTATGCAGTGCGCAGTTTATTATTGATAGCAGTCCACTACTTGTTTCAAAACACTTTAGCAAGTGATATGCTAAATTTGATATATTTAAGTGATATGTTTAACTTTCAAATTTAAAAGCCAAGTTTACTTACCAAATAACATCGTTCGAAGTGAAAGTAAACATTTTGATGATAATAATTCGGTCATGTGAATGTAATACTGAAATGCCTGAAATAAGGATTTCTGTTTTTGTTTCTCTCATAGACCATGTTTTCCGATGATCGTGATGCAATAACATTTTGTATACATCACGTACACATCATTTTGTATACATTACAATGCTTTTTCATTATCATTTACTGATTAATGTTTGAAGACAACATCTTATTGTGTGTACAATGGTAGTTAAATGTGCATCTGGCAAAATTATGCTGGACATCTTCGTGACATCAATAAAGTATTTTGCGTTGATATCAGTTTTGCTTGAAACGCAGTAATAGTTCGATTCGATTTCTGATCTGACGAAGTACAAGAGAGAAAAAAAAACTCCATGATAACCCTTCATATAGGGAGGTATTCGTGCTTAGTGCTGCAACAGTAGTTCTTAAATTATTAATGGCGGGAAGAATGGATTGGTGAACAATCTTATAATTCGTCTTTCTCGAGGCGAGTACT
This sequence comes from Litomosoides brasiliensis, assembly GCA_013365375.1. NCBI lineage: Eukaryota > Metazoa > Nematoda > Chromadorea > Rhabditida > Onchocercidae > Litomosoides > Litomosoides brasiliensis. The sequence continues at coordinate 120,439 of JABVXW010000072.1, read as the reverse complement.
TTGTAGCATCTTAATGTAAGCATTGCAGTAATACTCTGAACTACCGGAATTGTTAATTTACATTACTGTTTCACATCGTGGCAGAATTATCATTTTTTGGGTTTTCCAAAGGGGTATTGTGTGTTTTCGCCAGCTTATGTTCATTCATTGATTAGTTTTTTCTGACTTTTTAATATACCTGTAAAAACATTGATCCGAAAAGGTTATTACAAGTTTGCAGCTCTTATCGTTTGTCTGTTAATTTGTGGCAAATCACATTGTCGTTATATCGTTCCTGTCGTACTTGTGCTTTATGTGAAATGCTTTATGTGTTTTAATTTTCTATTGCAGAAAAAGCATGAAAAAAGTGACGAATGATAATATTTGCTATGATAGGTCACGTATAATCTTGAATGAGTATGCCGAAACAGTCAGTATCGCCAGATTTCTTGTGGAAGAACGAAACAGTTGTAAGTTCGCCATTTTTTGAAATTCAATTACATTTGATTATTTTAAAGCACGGAAAAATAATCTTGCCTGTTTAGTGTCTACTAAAACTGCCATCAAGTTGATATTTAGACAACTGTATGACTTGGTGGCTTTATTATATTTGTCAGTTTTAATCATAAAAAATTCATTAGAAAATTAATGGTGGTTTTGAAATTATATTTATGCAAAATATTCACTATGAAAGGTTTTTAAAGTTTAAAATCACTGTCATGGTGCTCATTTGTAATAATAAGAACTTAGTAAACTGTGATTCTTCCACATAGTTTTATGCATTCTTGATATTTTGAGAATTTTATTTCATTGTTTTCATTATAACTTTTTATGTTGCTCCAGTGCGAAATCTGTAACAGTCTGTAACACGAAATCTGTAACACACACGTCCATGATTTTGCAATGAGAACTATTGCGTGATCGTAGATAGACCGCGTAGATTGCATCTGATGGAAAATAGTATTTAAACTGGTTAACTTTGATAAGTACATGACTTCTCCCTTACAGCAAGTCTGCACGTAACAATTAGTAACAAAATGCTATGAGTCGGTGTTTTAGAAAGAAACATTTGTATACAATATGGGAAAATATCTCAAAAACTTTTTTTTTGATTAACTAGTTTTTATCCAGTTTTTTTGTTATACAGTTATCAACGTTTAGAAATATCCAACATTTCTTTAGGAGTTTCTCTGAAATCATGAAAACTATTTCTTTTCAGATAACGAATTTATAAATCTTCTTGATGTAATGGAAAACATACGGCAAAACTGGAATGCAGAAAAACTAAGAGCAGATGCTTTGCAGGAGCAGATAAATACTCAAGAATATGATTACAGGTGAGTTAAAACAATAGTCATTTTTTATGCTCGAAGCATGTTCTTGCAAACTTCAGTGAAAAAGTGAGCCGAAGAGTACTATCCAAATGTGTAAAGTATGTTACAGTTTGACTGAAAATTCATGAATCGTTTAGTCCTGTGCTGAATTTTATAATCCGTTGGGGCATTTTGATTAATGATATAACGGTTTTTTTTTCAGTTCATCTTTAATTTTTTTTCCTGTTATATTTTTTTATTACCTTACATCCGATGCGTAAATAGCATCAAAATCCATATTGCATCTGAAACTTATTAAATTCTCCGAAATTTCGGGTTGTGGATGAGACTTTTAAAGAAATATTGAGAAAAATTGGAAACAAATAGAATAAACAGCTAAATCAGAAACAAGAAATGTTTCAAAAATTATGCTTCGTGAAACGAACATGGTCATATAAGTGGTTTATGCTCAATTTTGATTGTATCTTTCGAATTCAGCATGATATATATGAATTATTAAACTTTTGACGAACTTATATTTCATCATTTCCAGTGGATTACGACAGGAAAATAGGATATATAAAGAGCAGCTTCGAGATGCACGTGCTCAGATTGCCACACTGATGTCCGACAAACAAAACTTAGAGCGTGACATGGTTGAGCTAGAAAGGAAATTCGCATTAGTTAATGAATTATTGAAGGTTTGAACTGAAGTCTGTAATCTGTTAAGGGAATTCAGTAATGACTATATTCGCCACTTGTTTTCTTCAAAGTTGAAATTTCTGCTTTAGAGCGACCAGTCATTACTGAAACAAGAGGACAGGCAGAAACTATTACTTTTGAACCACAAATCACCGTTTTATGGATCAATTATGGTGGAAGGACAGACACATCATGTACGACGTGGTATTTCCCGAACGCTTTCGCGTGGCGAAGATACTGATTGTGACAAGACGGGCGACTCCATGGACATATCGTACGACGACTCCGATGAATCGCATTTACGGAATGGTAAAGTGCACAGGAGGTGAGAAAATTTCTTTGTAGTCATTTTGATTCTATTTTCTATTTTAATTTTTGGTAGCTGTTTTTTTACTTCTAAATATTTTTTAGATCACGAAGTTTAGCTGTTCTCCCAAGTACTCATAATTTTGTTGCTTCCATGAAGCGTTCAAAAGAATCCAAAAGGATGAATATTGTTGAGGAAGAAATGGTAAGTTCTGAATATTTGTAAAAGCTATTTTCTCTGCAACAATATAGTATATTCTACAACACTACATAACAATGTAGTGTTGTGGAAAGTGGTACTCTGTCACTTATATCGTATATCTGAGTCTGAATTTCAACGTTGTGAAGTTGATGACTCAACTGTAAGATATCGAAAAAAAAAGGTGCCAGTTTTGCACTGTTTGTTTCCGTTTCATTCTTGAGATGCAGTGGTGTTAATTTCTTAATTCATCTTTTTCACATAACTTTCAAGGGTACGCCGAGTAAACGATCAAAAGATGGAACTGAAACTAGTACCTTATGCAAACGATCAAAAGATGGAACTGAAACAATCATTACAACCACAACAATAACTGTAGATCCGGATGGAAAAAAACCACCAACTTCTAATGTCTCGCTCCGACGTTCTAATCGGTCAATGTCGGAGTCAAATATTCTAAATGTTTGTTTAAATTATTATTTTTACAAATACTTTATTGCTTTTTTTGCATAAGCCCCATTTCATAATGCATGTTTATTTCTCTTACATATATTTAGTTTTTATTTATAACTGTTGACTGAACAAAGACAGTTAAATTTCGAGTCTTCATACTGTATCGTTTCAGCAAAACGAAGAAACCACAACTGAATCGACGGCGAAATTTTGTGCATTTACTCCACGATGTGGAGCCAGTGCGCTAGATTTGTAAGGCTTTTATTCTCCCAGTATTTGATAAATGCATGAGAGCAAGTAGCTACGTTTTCGTGTCATCGTAATTTCATCTTTCTAGTATTGAAATGAATGCTTTATCTAGAAGCGTTCTTCTAGCGGAAGCATGGGCTTTATCATGATATAACAATACCTTACTGAGGCAACCAAATCCTGGAAAAGTCAAATCAGATTGTGTGTGTAAATAATGTTAAATTTTTTTTGATTCTGCTATTTTCATGCACTCGTTTATGATTGTCGGCTGTATTCACTGCTCGAAATTTGCTTGCTCTTACTTTTTCTAGATAAATTTTTTGTGTGCTTACTCTTGGAGCTTTAGTGGTAGCTCTGTTGCGCGAAATAATGCACCTTTTTGAAAATTGATGAAGTTTTGGTAGCACAAACTGATTTCGAATTTCTTTGAATTAATTTGCTAAAATTTTGTTAAAGGCTAAATGCCGTTTGGAAATTGAAAAGAAAAAATGGTCTTTCTTGAGGATATTCTTATTTGAAACGAGTTTCATATGCCTTTTTTTAACTGTCCGTTTTCAGAATTTTAGACATTAAGAGACATTATTTTTTGAACATGACTTTTAATTGCATAACCTATTGTTTGACAATTTAGACACACTCCATACACAGCTACTAAAACTTGGACTAATGGTTCTTCAATTGAAAGTAGACCACATACTTTTGTTAATTTTACATCGATTCTTGGTGATCGCTGTGAAGTATGCAACCGTTGGATTGGGCTTGCTGGAAAAGCGGCTTACAAATGTGCAGGTTAGCGAAGCTTGGTTTTTCATTTAACAGGAATAAATTCCAGAGAAGTCAGTGTTGAAGTCAGTTATTATAAATTTTTTTGTTGAATATCGTCTAGTTAGTTCAGTTACAACATTTATGTTGACAACACCCAAGCAGTTTCGGACTTTCTTTCAGTCGTATATTTTTTCCTGTAATACATTCAGATTGTGGAATTCGTTTGCATAAATTATGTACAAGAAATGCCCCGATTCCCTGTGTGCCTCGTACAGCAACACCTCGTACTCCTGGTAAGCAGCGTCCTCGGCTGAAAGATTTTTGTCCATCAATTCAACCCATGATTCCTTCCCTCATCATACACTGCGTCCTCGCTTTAGATAAGGATCGCTTGAATACAGAAGGCATTTATCGAATACCCGGGTAAAAATTTCTTTTTTCCATTATTTTTGATATTTAGAAACGGTAAAAGTACTACGAACTAATGCGACCATAGTTTTGTCTTATATAAAACGAATTGATATTATGCTTATTTCTTAACTTTTATTTCCTTCCATAATTGAAGATTTTTCTTACTTTTAGGCAGGAATCACAAATTGTTAAATTACTGAATGAATTCAAGAACGGTCGCTCGCTGCCTAAGTTAGAATATCATGATACGGAGACAATTACTGGTTGCATAAAACGCTTCCTGAGGGAAATAAGAGTTAGTTGGTCAAATTTTATAGATTTTAATCTACCGTTATATTGACAATTTCGAACATATTAATTTTTAGGATCCAGTTATTCCAATGTCGTCTTGGGACGAATTTACAAGTGCAGCTGAACGTGATGACTTCGAGGCTTTGAATCGCTCAGTGATGGATTTACCGTTTCCAAACAGAGACACTCTCGCGTTTCTTTGTTCTCATTTCCAGCGGGTTTGCATTTTTTTATAGCTTATATATTTCATTCATTTTTCTGGAATGATTTGAGGAATTTTCAGGTCTGTGATAATCGTTCACGAAACAAAATGTCTCCAGAGGTCCTGGCTCGTTGTATTGCTCCTACAATTATTGGCCACCCTCCGCCACGTGCCGTAAGTATAGCACAGAATGCTGATGATGTAGCAAAACAGGTCATTATTGATTATAAATGAGTCTTTTGGTTGTTTGAAAGTGTTCAGTACGTACAAAGTTTTGAAGATATTGATGTTGTGGAAAAAAAAGGCCTATTTCAGATTAGGGTATTGTTGGCTTTGCTTAAAATGCCACAAAACTACTGGCCGAAGTTCTATGCATTTGATCAGGGAAAACCTCTGCTGAAAACTCCCTCAGGGTAAGCATATAATATTAAAATATTACGACATATTTTGAAGCAGAATTTCACATAAAATAATGCTGACGCAGTAATTCATGTCTCCCTCGTTTGACTAAGCGCCGATTTTGCATAAGAGAAGATGGAAACATAGTTAATCTTTTAACTCACAGCACTGCATGTTCTAGTGCTCGATATATTAGTTTAATTAGTAGTAGAAGTTAGCATGAAAATTTTTGGAGTTTTACAGTGCACCAACCACAACACTTTTCAATAAGGAGAGTAAGACTCCAGTTCAATCTTCGTTTAAAGTCTCAAGCAACAATGGCCTAAAGAATTCGAATAAGCCGATGTTGGGACCAACTCGAACGCCATCAACTGCAAATCAACCAAAAGAATTTCAACCTTTATGGAGCAAACGCGAGAAGGTTTTTGCCGATTTATACTAATTTCCAACTTATTAAGGATGCTTGAAGTGACTAATTTACTAGTAATGTTATCGAACGTGTAACAGGATGTTCATGGAAAAAAGTTATGACTGTAACTCAACGAGAGTCACTTCTGACGGCTACTTGGTGTTTACCCGTTATGAAATTTAACGTAACTTCGTTGCTTTTTTGTTTTTACGTTGAAGACTGGAAAGTCAGTTATTGATTCTGTTCGAGATGTACCAGTCATTGAGAAAATAACAGTTAATCCAGTTAATCACTTGTTTTGTAGCTAGGCAGTCTGTAAATTTTTAGCGCTTGTAATTCAATTGTATTGGTTTGTGCTCATTTTGTAGTTTAATTCTGTTTTAAATCACACATCAAAAGTAAAATCCTGGTGAAATAGAGATGAATTTTTTCCAAATTCTTTTATATTTTTTGCAATGACTATTTTTTGGCAAATCTGTTCATTACCTAACGCTGCTACCTTTTTTACTTTGTTATGCTTTTTGTTACCTCTTTTGCGTATTTCCATGCAGTATTTTCCTGCAAAATTAGTGTAATTTGTAAATGGAGTTGAAATCTTATGCTACACGCCTATAATTTAAGTTACCTAACATTTTTGCGGACTCTTTCCCAAATATTTTTATTTGATATCTTCATCTGTGCTGAATTATTTTCTGAGCAATATTTACGTTCATATCTCCACAACTTATCGCCCTGTTTGTTAAAGGTCTTGAGATGTTAATTCAAATGTTACGACTACATCTCTGTCTCTTCCACTGAGTGTGAATATGAGAAGCTACACACCGCTCTAAAGGATATGCAAAAGTCATCACTACATTGCAGAAATATGAATGTATGTATTTGTCGGAAAGAATATTAGCAGTAACGAAATTCAGCACTCTTTCGACATTTTATTGACCTATATGAAGCGTTGAACTGACGTTGTTGATTCGACTGGTTTATTTGCTTCATTTGACTTCATTTAGCTGTTATGCAGATAACTCCTTTTCATTTAAACTAAGTTGGTAAGGAAATGGTAGATTCAGTTTTACTTACATCCCGAACACAATTATCGGGAGTGGTCGGTAGCGTTTGAACCATTTTTGCTACGAAACATTAAAATGAAGCATGCGATAGAATATATTTGCAAATTTTTTTCATTCCATCTAATTCTAAGCTCAAGACTGAGCTTCAAGTAAATTTACGTTTCGAAACACATAGTTCTCAATAGCAAAACTTTTCTGGAAGCTCATCATAAGGTTTTTGTGAAGGAATTAGTATGTTAGCATCGTAGGAAGAGCTCGAGCATGTTCATAAATTTATTCCAAAGGAACAGACAAAAGTCAGTACATACTTTAGCAGTAAAGGTAAATAGGAATAGCAACCGCTAATAATTTGAAAAAAAAAGATACGATCTAGCGATCTGTCTAAATTATACAGTAATTGTGGCAGATATTAACAACGGTTGCACCTACTTTAAAAGGTTCCAGCCGTGGAAAAAGATAGAACCAATGAAATTAAATTGTGTGACTGCAAACCCCACATGAGGGTCTCCTGTAGTAGTAGCGAAAACCGTTTAGGTCTATGGCAAAGCAGAGTAGCCTTGAAAGATGCGTTGATCGACGAAAATTTTGTAGCGAGAAAAAAAAATAGAATATCCGGAGATAATAGGACATTCATTCATTAATGTGGTGTCAAGAAAGTAGGTTTACAGAAATTATCTTATTGATGCGAAATCTTTTACTAGCAGTGAAATGAGCAGTAAGGCCTAAAAATCTGATGAAGTCGTGCAAACGATATATAGTAATGATGATAACAATAATAAAGATGGAAAATCCGACTTTACAGCATGAATTTAAACAGTAAAATTACCCATTTCATGCAAGCATGTTAACGTTCCAGAAACAGCACTAAATTCATGTCCATCTATAGCACTTTGTCTGTGAATCATTTCTTCCGGCTGAAAAGAGACGTAAAACGTATTTTAGAAATAATTTAGGAAAAGAATAGTGAAATGAAACAACTCAAAGACTTACTACACTTGTGTATGAGGTTACTCCACTTACTGGTACGTTCTCCGGATCAGAATTTCTAGACAAAACTTCACAGTCTGTTTGATATGCCACATTCTGTTTCGCAAAACTTAAAGCACCGCTGACCTTGCAATTCAATTCTTCCATCTTACTTCCATTTACATGGAAAACCAAATCCAGAAGCTCCATTAACTTCTGAAGTTACCTCAACATTTCCCAAGAATTTTCAAGAACACTTCTATTATGATAATTTCAATCGGTTTTATTCAACATCATGCACAAAGATATTCAATTGTAAGCATGTTTGAGGGATGTATTCTAAAAAACACGCCGGCTCAAAATCATGGAATCCTTAGAAAAAGAATTTATGAAAGTCAGTCATCGAATTAGTTCTGTTTTGTTGCAGGGAAAATAAAACTCAGTTATCACCTATAGCGCAACGAAATCACTAACCAATCGAACATCTTCAACAAGAAATACGCTATGATGTTTTGCATCTTCCAAACGATCACCTGGCAAAATTCGCCCTGACATATTTGCTGATGATGCTATTTCCATGATATCATGCTCATTCTCGCTTGCGGATTCCTCATCTAAAATATTTTGGGGAATTTTTTTGAATCCATTCGATGTACCTCATAAAATATGTTGGTCGACGCCATACTTATAAAAGTTATGAATTCGCATCTTCAAATTTAAAGGGTTGAAAGACAGCTTCTCTCACAAAAAATACATCTCTGAAATAAACTTGTAATGCACTTTATTAACTATTAAAAGAATTTCCTAATAAATAAGAAAATAAAATTTGTCACAAAGATACATGCACTGGGATTGCGGCATTGAAATAAAAAACCTGCCAGTCAAAGGTTCCATCCCACTAATTGTTTCTAGCAATGCTGATGAATTGCAATGAGGCACAGTTGCCCAGTTCAGACTCGCTTCTTCCCGTTCCAGTCCAAGTATCTCCTCTTGTTCTGCATTATTTAGATAACTGCACATGATTGATCGAATATCAGCACTCGATATAGCATGCAACTTGTCGTTTTCCAACGTGTTTTCTTTAATATATTGACTGATCCAGTCAGGTGATCGTTTTTCCTTAAAAAAAGGTAAGAACAGTTCTACACTATAAAACATTGGAATAATAATAATGTAATACATTTCCATCAAATTTAAAGTGTAAAGATTGGGTAATTTAAAAATAAAGACCTTTAACAGCAGCAATATTGCTTCAATCTCTAGTGTAGTGTACCGGATTTTCACAGGCGTTTTCTCGTGACCTAAATGTCCTAAAACATATTCAACACTAATTGCACCATTTTCTTCAACTCTGACATTCATGAAACAAGTACAGTGACTGATCACTTTCTTCGTCCCATGTGAGATTCTCTTTGAAAGTGAATCAGCAAGATGTCTTGCTTTGCCAGCCCTGAAATGAGTCACCATTCAAATTATTATTCTCAAACAATTTACCAATTTTCATTTTAAAACACAACTGATAACGGAAATCATCAAATTAAATTTGCCAAAAGAATTCACAGAAAAATAAAAGAAACATCTACGAAGTAATAAAAACATAAATACACACAATGCAAAGTCAAGATGAAATCTTGACAACCTACCACAAGCTAAAACACGTAAATACAATGAAATAAAAGTTTACTGGGAGTTGAATATCAAGAAATCATATTATCCTAATATGTATTTCATGCCTTATAGTCCGAAGAGTTCTCAGAAATAATTTATTATTTCCACTGAAAGGACAACTCACATTTCGCATCGCATATATGTGCATTTGTCCTTAACAGAAATGGTTGTCATCGCACCACTTGTTTCCATTTTAATGTATTGCATGAAATCATCAAATTCTGCACGACTTCGAAAACTTCGCGACTGTAATTCGAAATTCTGTCCTTCAATTTTGTGCTCATCGAGAGCATGTCTGGCTAAATTCTTCACTGTATGGAATCTTTCACAACATTCAGGACATTTTACTGGTTTCTGTCGAGGCTGGAAATGAGTGTGCTCATAAGGTATCATAAAATGATTAAACAAGAAAATTTTGTACTAAGATGAAAGTATTTGGCAAGTCTTAGCTTGAAAAAAAAGCACCTTTACAGAATGATATTTGATTTTGTGAGAAAGTAATCCTTGTCGACTAGCTCCGCTCCACTCACACCCATCAATATCGCAATGGAATTTCTTCCTACTGCCAACTTTGATAACTTCAACCTCATGTATCTTTTTCATGTGACGTGAAAATGACCAGCTTGTCAAAAATTGCCTGTTACATAGCTCGCAGAGTTTGTTCGGTAATATGCTTGAATTTTTTTCCGTCCTCAAAATGGAAAACCACATTTCAGTTGAAATCTTTAACAAACCAAAATATAGTTTCACTTAGTGAGGAAGATTCTTGAGCACAATAAAAGTCATGAATTCATGTTTTCCCATTGTTACTTTCAAAATGTCACGTCAGAGCCATCCCACTTTAAAATTTGATATCTCAGTAACTCTTGAAAGAACAAGGTTGGCTGTTACAATTCCACAGAATTAAAACTTTAATTCATTCCGGCAAATTTTTACCCATTAAATAGTTATGAGCATCTTCGTTATACATTAAATTCAAATAAAATCAAAAAACAAAAACAACTTAACCAAACTTTTTGAGAACGTACCTTTCAACTCTGCTTCTATTTTGCAGTGCTTGATCTGAACTATTACCTATCTGACTGCTGTACTCAGAAATCGACGTATCTAGACTACCACAAGTTTCTGGAATCACGGTGTGTAGTCAAATAATGCTCATAACATTTCCACAACGTCATGGAATATTGTATGAAAGGATACAGGACACCCAAGTTTGTGCACATCTTCATAACTTTTCGCTTGTATCCTGTTAACATGGTTTTAATTCTGCCCATCATTTACGAAAGCAGAATTTTTCAGATGCTACACAAATCTTGACATAAAAGAGCCAACTGAATATACAAGTACATTCAGGTGAAGAAATAAGGACGACGAACAATATACGACAATCCAAAGTCCAAGGGGAGTAAAAGAAGTGAATATAACTCCTTCATCCACAAATTAATTTCTACCTTTGTTTGTCAATTTAAACTTCTGTAGAGAACAACTATCGAAATACAACATACCGACGTCGATAACTGACGAAATGCTTTCCATAATTCCCTACAAGTATTTTTACATGCAAGAATGTCTGCTGAACAGCTCTGTATGACTGTGCATTGCCCCCATATCCCTACAAGCTCGAAATGTTAGAAGCATTACTAATAATACACTGGTATACTTCATAAAAAGCTGGCAAGACATATCAAATACAGATCATCAGCACTAATAAGAATCTCCTTGAAACGAACAAGTTCATGCCATGTTCATGGCACTCCGGAAAGTGCATAAATACGTTACTCAGCAATGGATGATTTCAAAGTCACTTGACAACAACCAAATTTCTTAAGTTAAAAGAAATTAGCTCGGAAGAACTTCAAATGATATTAAGACGAAGAGTCTATATAATCCTCTACACCCATCAGAGCAGCACAACTGGCAAATCACTTACATTTAGAATGCCGTCAGAATACAGTTTTACTGATGCGCTTCTAACTGACTAAATAATATCATTTGGTAACACTTAACAGAAATTTTATTGTTATTTAAATAGGATAACACAAAAGGCGAACAAAAATTTCATTTCACATTTTCATTCTTTAGCTTCTCGTAAACGCCTGATAGTACTTCGCACGGTAGCTGCGGCGGTTGTGCTGTAAACATATGCACCACCAGCAACTACTTTATTACATTTTGAGCATCTCCAAATGCCAACACATTTCCGCTTCATAGATTCTTTCCCACAGAATGCACATGTGTACTTCGAATGTTGAGTTACCTAAAAGCAAACAGAGGTAAAAGACCCTAGAAGAATTATTTCGCAGTAACTTAAATAGTGCTCAAGCAAAATCAGAACCACAGTATCATAACTTACCCCAACACCAGCAGATACAATCTTAACAACTCTATCCTCGCCCATTCACTGGAATAATTTAACAACGGTAAATAAAGAGAATGAATACCTCCATCTTTTTAACAGTTTTTCTCAGTGAAGCACCATAGCGAGTTCCATACTTCCCAACTATGCCAACCTTCTTCGTTCGCTTGGCCATTTCAATAATCTTTGAAATTAAAAAAATCACTAGTTACAAGTCATTCCTACCACCGCAAATTCTTAATCATCCAATTAACCTCGACAGTTACCGATGAATAATTTTGTCGAAAAAAACAAAACCCCGCACCACATCGCAACCATCTAACCCCTACGACCTCACAAATCCGCTATCACTTACTTAGAGCGTCAAGACATAAGCCTACCGTTGCGTTGTCACACCATCCCGACCACTATGAAAACTAAGAACCCATCCTCATTTCTGTGTTTAGCACGCGTGAGGATCGGCTTCCGTTAGGAGTTTCCCATTCCACCGTTTAGGAGATGTAGCTTCAGACGTGTATGTATTTTTTCCTAAAGTTATTGTAGTGTGTTTAGTACGGCTTTTGTTTTTTATTGTAATAACCTAATAAAATAAAAAATAAATACCCCTTAAAAGGTGACAACACTTTGCTATTCGATAAATCTACTTTTAGAAAATTGTTGGCTTTTTAATGCATCGATCAGATTATAAATCAAAACTAAATGAAGCGGAATAGTACTTGAATAGTTTATTAAAGATTTCGGAAATTGAGTAAGTAACGAGACGGCGAAAAACAAAGTATACCGTAACAGTCTAGCAAACCATTACACGAAATCATCGTCATGAAATGAATGGAAATATCTTCAAGAAAAGTATAATAACAAGGAAGATAACTGTTCCTTCCCTTCAGTTGTAAATATTTCTTCTTATACTAAAAGGAAAAACGACATGCTTGTGTATTAAGCTGTTTCTGTATGTAACTCCATTACTGTGCACTCACTTGTCATTATCTTTTATACAACCATGGAAATGAAGATAACGACGAATCGAAAGAAATGCAGATAAAATCCACGAAATAAAAAAGTTTATTTTTCAGCGGATTTTCTTGGCCGTTGTGTCGAATAACGCTTACCAAGACGTAACTTCACTTTTTCGTTGTTATGATCTGTACTGTTTATCTCAGTCTTGCTTTCTGCTTCTTTATCTAAACGATAACACACAAGAGCATTTTACTAGAAATTTGGTTGCTGACCTGTTTAATTTCACTAAATGGTTATAAAGCAATTAGCAACCCTAGCTACGGTATCTACCAGCAATAACTCAAACACTTTATATATCTTGAACTTATCTTACATCTTCAATCCTACAACTTATCTTCCATACTATTTCATTGAACCCACCAGCTGGATCCCTTTCATTTCCGAATACACTCACCTCCATCGAACTTTTGATTTTCACACTTAGTAGAATGTTGTTCGTTCAGCGTGCTAGCAGCTAATGTCAAGGGATTGTAGCTTTCTTGCTTCTTTAGACTTCTCCGTTTGTTTTGATCATTGGTATCACAACTATCAACTGTAAAACAGTTACATTAAACAGGATCGCTCGGAAATACCGATTAAAATCAAATCATTATTTTGCTTGCACTCAACTGACACGAACATTTATAAGTATCTGTAACTTGTAGGTTATTGGTTTAGATATCAATAAGCAATAAAAACATGCCAGTGCACGTCCTTGTAAAATATCGCGATGAATTCCAAACAGTTGCTGACGTTCGGGTTCGAATGTGATTCTTACCACGTATACTTTGTCGTAAAGCCTAAAATAATTCTTGTAATAATTTCAAAATAAAATGTGCGTCTAAAATAATTCTTGCAAAAAATTTAACAAAACAATTAAAACTATGATAAATTTTCCCGGAAAGACCTTTGCTTTCACTTACCGTTTTCTGCTTCAGTCATTTACAGTCAGCTTCGTAACAAAATTTTCATTCGCAGAATGTATACATATATGCTTACTGAAGAAGCAGGATTTCCTTCCCGATCCACACCATATTTCTTGGCAAATTCTCGGTCCGACAATGGTATCTGATTAGTCTCATCGTATAAATCATGTCGCCACTTGCGATCAGTACGCGATAGCCGATATAGTGCAGCTTTCCCACCAGCTTCACGGGTATCATGCATGAAAAATTGTCCTTTGCGCGGAATGTATGCTGGATGTGTCTGATCCTGATCCTGATCCGGTCCAGACACTTTCGCATCCTGCGAAAAATCAATAGCAACAATGTTAGAGAATGCGTATAACCATGTTACCACATCCGTTCTGCGCGTTCTTTTTTTTCTGATTGTTTACACTCAAATTTATTAGGTTTTATTTATTCAGTGATTATGATAACATTCCTTTGTCGAACAGCTTGTTGTTATGAATACAGACGAGTCAGACGTACCTTCTCAAAGGCGACCAATGATAAGTTTACCATGAGAATTATATTTACTACAAACAACAAATCATTCAAATGATTCCCTTGATAGTATTCAGTTGATAGTATCATAGCTTACAGTCTGTCCAATTTCATTTTAGAAATTTTTTAAGGAAAAAATCTCGTTGCATTGTCGTTACTGAAAAAGTTAGAAAGGACAAGGAGTGGTATTGTATGTTGAAATAAGTAATAGGAAAATAATTTTCAGTCTTTCAGAGATGATCAACAGAGCAACCATGTATGAAGTATACTTAAGATAATCATTCAAGGCTTTTTAGATATAAGGATAGATCGTATTCCAATGCAATAGGAAATTTATTAAATTGGAATGTCAAACTTACGTTATTTGGGTTTTCTGACTTCTCGATATTCGTGGTTTCATCCTGCGCAGAAATTGTCGTATGTTCAGTTTCACAATTATTCACTACTTCTTCTTCTAAGTTTCTTGTCTGTTCATTATCAGCAATTTTTATTTCCGAAGTTGTTCCAGCAATACCCAGGATCTCCGTGTCTTCCTTCACTACCACTCGTACTTCCACTGTTGCTACTGTTGCCATTTCAACGGAACTTCTTCACACAAGGCTCTAGCAAACGCTGGCAGTTTGAAATTAAACAGTTTTTTACACGTCTCTTATGTGTTAGAAGTAATTTTTTTTTCATTGCCGCATTAAAAGCAATTATTAATATATCTCTGTGACAGTTAAATCTAAGGCCACCGAATATTCTGCAATAATTTAAGTGCAACATTTCATACCTCTAACTCTTTAAATCTAACTTAACAAAGAATATGAGATCGAAATAGGCAAAAGTGTTTAGACTTAGTTATCGAAGTTGATGCGATATGAGAAGATCAGGAAGCATTTTAAGATCTCCAGATCAAATTTACGTACTACTGATCACGTAACTCCGCTTTCGTGATCTACCGGAGAAAACGTTTGCAAAACGTTTGCAGGATAGCGCTGAAAATATCTTTTCATTGTTTTCGTTCAGTAAACAGTCGAAATTGCAGTTATGTCAAAAATAAAAGCTCGTAAGATTGGAATTAATTATAGTAAAGAGAACGGAGGAAAAATGCGTTTAATAATGGCAACAAAATCCTTATCACCTACCGTAAACCTCGTGACCACTCCCCTACGCAGCAACCACTCCTGTCCTATCCTCATCGCTTTACTCTTTCATAGCAAATAACTGCCACAAATCACGCTGGCGAACGCGTTCTGTCCAAAAATGCCTCTGACAGTTTCCAAAAAATAGACAGACATAAAGACATCAAAGAATAGAATAGAGTACACGTGAACACGTATGTATGTACTGACATAAACCACAATGAGTAATAAGGATGCGGAAGGAACATTTGCTCTACGTGCAACTTGCTCTGTATGTAATAAAGTTGTAAATGGTAGATGAACAGATTGGATTACTTTGGAACATAACGAGGAGTATGAGCAGGAGTAGGGAGTAGATATATGTAACATGTATGAAAAACAGTTGGAAAATAAGTAAATGACGTGCGTAGGCGTTTTAATATCATGTCAACTGAAATTCTTTGAAAATTAAACATGGGAAAATATAATCCTAATTATATTTCAGTGTAATGGCAGCAAAAGAGCGTTGTATAGCTGAAAATAGTGATGATCTGATTATCTGTCATCGTTACCAATTGTTGCATAAAATAGGCAATGGTACCTTTGGAACGGTGCTGCTAGGTAATCTTTTAACTGATCATTTATCGTTATCATTATCAGTAATGTGGTAACGTGGTAACTGCAGAGGTACTTTCTCGTCCAATTTCGTAAGTGTACTTTGATCGCACATACGTTTGCGAGAAAGGGAGAAAATGTTCGATTATTCCTAGGAATAATAGAACCTGTCTTTTTTCACTGCTTCATAGATGTGCTTTGAAACTATTTTTAATATCGAATTTATAGGAATTGATTTATTCGATCATAGCGAAGTAGCCATGAAAGTGGAAGCGAAGACTAAAAGCGGCAACAGATTGTTTCATAAATGTCGTATTTAGAACAATTTCAAAGAAGAAATAGGATTTCCCGACGTATAAATTTAATGCGGTTTTTCACTGACAGAAGATTTATGCTTTGCTTTCTTGAATAATTCCCTTGTTATCATCCAATCGTTTAGGTCCTATGGTGTGGTAATCAAGGTTACTTCAACGTATTAGTAATGGAACTGTTAGGTCCTTCATTGGAAGATCTGTTCAGTTTTTGCGGTCGTAGTTTTAGTCTAAAAACGGTATTACTCCTAGCAGATTAACTGTTATGCATTTTAATTTCTGATCGAAGAGTGGAATTTTATTTTTTTTTTCATTACTGACAGCTAGATAATTGGTATGATATCATAGGTTTACTAAAACTATTTCTTAAATATACTAATGAAGTGCAGGAGTGAAGAGTATAATATATCATATTTTAATTTTTTGGATCTTGCAAGATTTCTTTGCTACAATTTAACAATATATTTATTTACATGCTACCATGGAAGGAACCATAAAATCTTGAATTCTTGATTTAAATGTTAATTTTTCTCTATCGACATGTTTTAGCTTTCAAGGCTACAAGCATTACATCTGGCGGGTATCATTCATCGAGATATCAAACCTGAAAACTTTGCTGTGGGACTTGGTGCAAAGCAGAACATTGTTCATGTAAGGAATCTAAGCAGTTTATTTCCAAAAGTTATGCGCTATTGTTTGGTAATTGACGATAATGAGGTGCAAAGAATGTCCCTTATATTATGTTTAGCTAAAGTTTGTTTAGTTGATAGATATGGGTCTATGCAAGAAATATTTGATTCCAGAAGAACGAAAAGTTCACACAGTGACTGAAAAATATTCGTTCTATGGTACCATACGTTTCGCCTCGCTAAATGCTCACAATGGCTTCGGTAATGATTTCGATTTTTTTTTACTGCTAACGAATAAATGACCGAAAGTACGAGAAATGAAGTGGTAATCTTGAGGTTGGCTCGTAATTGTTCGTCCTAAAGAGTGCGATCGCACTATAGTTATCCTGTTTCGTTTGATATGGTACATAGAAGTGATAAGTTAATCGTTATAAGAAAAGTACCAAATTTATGACAAATAAATTGGTCGGGAAAAACAAAAACGACGAGAAATAAGCATTAAGAGTGTTTTTGTTCTAAATAAACATCATTTGCCTGAAATCGTAAGTAGAATAAAATTGGGACTTATCGGTCAGCAGGTTAAGGATCGAATTCAAGGTTAGCACGAGAAACAGGGAGATAAAATCGTTGAAAATTGACGTATAGTTTCTGTGAAGCAATGAGTTCATATTAATTTGTGTTAAACATTTATGTGCTGAAGATGATTTCCTATGAGCGGAATTTTTGGTAGGTGCTATTGTCAACAGATTATAGCTTTTTTTTCAGTTTATACTCTGAATAAATATTAATTTAGTGACAGGCAGTGTTGGCTGTTGAATGATTTGAACATTCGTTTGCAGAGATGTACTAAATTAGTAGATGAAAGTATAGTATTTACAGTATAAAAAGTAATGATAGCCAAAAGGAACGTCAGTCGGTCGAAGCTTTTCAAGGACACCTTCTGTTGACGCATTGCGCTATGAATTAATAAAGCAAAAAATTGTTCGATGCCTTTGACAGGACAAAAAGTCCCCTCAAGAATTATTAGTTACTTTATAAAATATCACAGTTGAAGTTGTTCCAAATTAGAAATGAGCGATAAAATGTTTGTAACAGTCCCTAAAAAAATGGGCAAAATGTTTGCAACAGTCCCTAAAAAATTGCATTCCTGTGATCGTTGAATGTTTAAGAAAAAATGTTAGCTAATTTTTTGGCTTCCTCAGCAGATCTAATTGTAATGAGAAATTATCACTCATTTTCGACATCAGTTAATCACAAATAAAGCACGTTATCCACCTGTTCAGAAACGTTTACCTGTTTTTCATTTCTTCATCACAATCTCCATCGCTGATAACAGCGATAAGACATTATCAGAATATCTAAGGTAATAAAGTGCTTTGAAATTATAAATAGCAGCTTTATTCCAACTTATTGCATGCAAATTTCACTTTTTAATATTATTTGAAATGCATAAAATGTTGGGATAAAAATGTTTTAATACAAAGGATAAAAGGAGAAATTAAGAAAATTTAAAAAGATTACAAGTGAGCACGGCATTTGTTTTAAAAGTGAATTGATAATAAGCGGCTTTTATATATTGGAAGGACTGATCTGTAATGGTATCATTTCCTTTCACATATTTTACTTCATTTCAGTTTTTTCTTAATTAATTAATTTTTATAAGTACAACTCAGCAATCTTCTACTGCTAATAAATACTTTTTCCGCTATGGTTGCCATGAAGTTAAAGCTTACGAACATTTGCGGTGCTTTCGATAACTTTTCGCAATCGGATGATTACAAAATTAGTTTCTCGGTATATGCCTATCCACCATTTTATCACATTTGTTTCAGTTTGGCATTTCAAATCAAAATTATCAAATACGCTTGCTACGTCACATTAGTCGTCAAAGACCTTGCAAATACTTACTGTTTATTCAGTGTGGAATATTACCATTACTCATTGGATTCTTTGTAGTAATTACGCTATCATTAAGAAAATCAAAGGTGAGAATTTTTCTTCAAAACCTAAAATTGAAAAAAAACGTGTATATTGAAATTATATTGCAGGAACAATTAGAAATAGTTAAAAGAGAATACCAAATCTATCAAACTTACGTTGGCTTAATAACACTTACGCACTGCCATTATATGTATCCGCAAAAGTATGAGGTGTCTGTCGTATTTTCACATTTTCATTATCCATACTGTCTATTCAATGTTATTTTTTTTTCTATGATACATTTTAGATGTATCACTTACTTATCTTTCCTAAATACTTCAATGATATTAGCTAAGTATAGCCGTGGAAATATGAAAGAGATCTACAGAATTATAGTACGTTCAACCTTCACCATTAATTGAAAGATACGAATTGAACTTCTATCCCTTTCTATAGCTACACTAATTGTTTCTATTTGCATGCCAATTTGTCATATGAAGTGTGTAATTCCTTGAGTTATAAATTGTTCATTCACTTCTACGTCACGTGGAATCACTCGCTTTACAATTATCGCAGGAATTATGCGATAGAGAGTGTGGAAGTTCAGCTTATATTGCGTTCAGGTATGGAAATTCCCTCGGAAGCGAAGTGGAATCAACTTGTCCTCCTCTGATTCAGACAGTTAATCATACCTTTTCTTCTTTTTTTTGTTATAATTTCTTTCAGATTGTTTTCTCATTTAAAAAGAACAACTATTTAAGTTTTAAATACCAATTCCTCCTGCTAGAGTTCACCATCATTACTTCAGATTCCATGTCATGAAAAACCAGCTCACTGCAACCATAAACGACAACTACGCCAATGTCCAGGAGTGAATGGAGTATATTTGCTCAAAAATCTTTCGATAACACCATTAACTATTGTTAAAGTTAGTTTGATTTACATGCTTGGCAGAAGTTTAGATTATAAAATAAAATTACATCAATACGTAGAGTACTTTAGTGCTACGTCGTTCTTAGAGATTTCTACTTAAATCTTATAAACCATAATATTGATTGAATTTGAGGGAATTGTAATTTGTCGTTTGAATGAGATTTAATATTTAATAAACCGATAATAAATATACAGCAGCTCGTGGTTTTGTGTACGTTTAGGTTCCGGTGCTCAATATCTCTACAATGAAAGGTAAAATTGTATCCGCTTTAGAAATATTTGCCGTATGTCCACGTTGCAGGATATTTTCTCATTCATATATGTAAGACGGTTTTTTTGTTGTGTTAACTGTTGACTAATTTTCACCTTTGAAATTAAACAATTCGATTCCATCATTTGTTTTCTTGCAGATTCTCCATTTGATAGAAAAAAGTATCCTTTTTACAGGAGATCGGATAAAATATGTTATAGACAACTGGAAACAGTAAGAGAAGGTTGGCCGGAACAGTACCGTATATGCGATAGTGAGGTGTTAAGCGAAAGCAAACGTTGTTATCCTTACGACATTCAATAAATTTTTAACAATAAAACTTTTAAATGTCCTTTCAACGTACTTCTCCACTACTTATCATTTTTTTTTGCTGATATCGTTATCGTGAAATGAATTTCATCTCTCCGAAAACATTAACTTTTCTCGCTCAAAGACATTCTGCACAAAAAACCAAAACAGCTAACAGAAGACACTTAACCCAATCAAAAGGCTATTGGAAAAGCTTATAAAAACCAAACGACTGCCACCGTTAAATAAGACTACTGGAATTGAACCATATCTGGCAAAAGCCTTGTAGCGAATTCAGTCCATAACTTCGTTTCGTTTTTGATATTTTTTTTGTTTTTTCATACATTTCTGCGGGGGTTTATTCCACATTTCAACCAAAGCATTATTTTTGGAAATTACTTTCGCACTAGATTGTACTTTACGAAAGAATGCATGCAGCCACTTAGAGATGTTTTTAATATAAACATGCATTACACTCGTAGCAGTGGTTATTGTGCTGCAGAATAATGATTAAATAGTCTAGTCAGGTTTCACAATTTATCTATTTCAAATAATTAAAGTGTAACGGCAAACAAGGTTACATTTCTTTTCGAAATTCAAATTTATTAGCGGACCATGACCGGGTGTTTCTTGAAAATCAGCTTTTTGTCCGATAAACCTTACTCAGTTATGTAATCATTTTTACACCCGAATTTCTGAAAGGATTGTTCCACTTCCTAGTCATTTTGTTGCAATAACATTCTGGAAAAGAGACTTTAAGACATTTTTAGCACGAAACAATTTTGCAGTTAACAGAGATTCCAGAACTCCAGTATAATAATTCAGTACTTTACTTAATGTTATAAATCTTTTTCACAGCATATATCTGGGCTGCAAATTCTGACATCAAAATGGAACACTTCAGCAAATTTTTCACAAAAAATTGGAAAAACATCATTTACTGTAACATTCCTTCCTAGCTCTTGCGTCAGAGAAGTGACTTCTTTTCCAACTAAACCACAAGGTACAATCTGAAACTATTAATATTTTAGTTGAGGATATATATATACATATATGAACGAAATGTAAAATGTTGGAACTTGTAAGCAGCGATATTTGCCGAAGGTCAAAAACTGCGATTATGATCGAACATTGACCACATGCCTGGACTGCTCCAACCTTCTAGATTTAGACAAAACATAACGAACCAAGATAAGCTTCATATTTCTTATGTTAGGTTTATAATAGCGAGAAAATACATTCAAAACACCAAATGCAATAAGATCAAATTCTACCTGATGAAACCAATCCAAATCTGTGTTACAGTTAAGAGCTAAACCATGACTAACGATGCCATCGCGAACATTTATACCAACTGCCGCTATTTTTCTCATACCGTCTCCTAACCAAACTCCTGAAATTGCCACTAATTTATCGGAAAGCTAGAAAAGCAGTAACGAATATCACCAACATAGCACAATTTCTTTGATTTGCTTGAACCTTCTGGCTAATTATGTTCCATCGTATTTTCAAATTATCCAGTTACGACCAAACTGAAATCTAGATGTAATACATGTACTACCATATCAAAATTTCATATAAATTCTTGAAAATTAACCTGTATTGGGCGATCGACCTGCATCGAGCAAGCCAAAACTATGGACAGTTTTGATGATTACTTCTTCAATAAGATATACGTAACGCCGAATACCAACAAGAGTGGAGTTCTGGTCCGGACCTTTTACATGCAATAAGTGAAGATCAACGATAGGATACACAACAAGTTGGCCAGGACCGTGAAATGTGATAAGTCCACCTCGGTTAGTCCTGGAAATCAAAATATCAAAACTATAGATGAAATTTTGAGTAGATATCAACGAATATTCAAAACATTGGAAATATGAACTTCTGCATAAATATGCATGCAGCAGTCGACATATGTAGCGTCCATATTTCTTATCTAATAAAGAAACTTCAAATTATGTAGAATTTTGGTGATTACATTTACATCTACTTCGAACAACATATAAAAAATTACCGATAAAAGTCAGCTCCTAATTTTTTCAACCGGTTTTCTTCATCTTCACTATATTGGAAATGCCTTATGCCAACAGTATAAACAGGTGTATGTTCCAGTAACAATAAGTAATTCCTAAAATTCTTGCATAAAATTTTACTTTCCCTAATTATAAAGATCAAATGCAGAAATCAAGCCCAAATTCACTTCTTTATCGAATTAGATGCCAGTTTTCGTAAATTAAGCAGTTTGTCAACATAATAGCGCTGTTGCTTCAATCCATCAGCATATGTAACTCGACCTAACCACATCGCATCAATGGCACCTCGTAGTGGGAACGCATCAAATCGCATATCAGACTCGGAATATATGAAGTCTCAAGCAGAACAGAATAAAAATACCAGATTACACAGTCTAACTTGACAAGATATAATATAAGAAATCAGCAATTAAAATACAACATATGAGTTGGAAGTATTTTCAACAACTTTTACGAACAATCACTTTCGTCTCTTCGGAGCAGGCGCCGCTACAGAATGCAATCTTTCCTCACGGTATCTGGAAACGTGGAAATTAAATGTAAAAATAAATACAAGCAGTACCTCACTTCACACAAATGGAGTCTATTATTTCTTACATGCTCTCTATAGCATCTTTTCATTATAGCTTTTGAAATATACATCCTTTCGTTCACCGGTTTTTTCAAACCACAGTAAGACATAAGTGAAGAGACTTATGACACAAATCATCTGCATGAGTCGGGATTTGAAAGCCGCTGTAATCCAAGCTTTGTATGGGTCTACTCCAATAAATGGTTGCTGTTTATGTCTGAGTAATTTTCAAGCGTATGAAATTATACCTTGTATACCACTCGTGCTTGCCAGTGTAAAATATTTCACGAAGCATATAATTACGTGGGCCTGTTCGTGCTAGTGAACCCTGCAAATCAGCAATGCACTCGATCTCCTTACTGAGAACGCCCGAACTCTGCAATTTAAAAAATAAAGGCATGATTCGATGGTACGAAATTTAATTTGAACTACTCTTTTCAAAATAAAGTGACTTATGCTCTTTCACTTAATTATTTATAAATGTTGGTGCCACGAGGGACAATAAATATTTTACAACTTAAACGTTTTATATTTACATGTTTGATCAGATATTATTTTCAAAATTAAATATTATTAAATAAGCAAAATATTAATTTCAAAACTAAATAAGAGTAACCTGTTTCTCTGTCTCTATTTTTTTCAAATCAATAGGTTTGGAATGTTCGTATGGAAACAATCTCTCCGGATGCCAGCAAGCAATTGTACCGCTCTTACAAACTACCGTACACGATTTACTAAAAACTTTAGTTAATTTTATCAATATCGTATCTCAAATTAATTACTCCAATTGCCCTCCCCTTCACTGATACATTACTGTCACTTCACATAACTAATGCCATTTCCTTATCACTAATAATGTTCGCCTTAGCCTTTTTTGCTTCTTTTCACAGAAGCACCCGAGCACTCAAAAATCAGAACATATTTTAAATCTTGAAATGAAAGATTTCCAGAATTAAAGGAGTGATACAGTGGCGAGATACAAACGAAAGCTTTTCCAGAATACCAAAGAATGAAATATTTATTACCTCAGGTCAATCTCTTCGTAATTACTGAAACTTAAGAACAGTTGTCGATGAATTAATCGTAGTGGTGTGTTGAACCGACGAACACAGGAAAACATTACTCTCCACTCACCTTTCTCCCCAACACAGGTAATCTTCGAACCTCATTCCACTGCAGACTGTAATCATCTGTTCACTTTGGTAGGTGTAATTTGACGGACCGCGTTTGTTTCAGTGCGTTCTGTGTTGATTGCACTAGTAAGTACCTGCGTGGATGAGGTATGTAGTTACGTTAGGCTTAGACAAGTTTGGGTTGAAGTCGAGATATTTCCTATTTCATGTCATGAGCATTAGGTCATGAACTGTTGGTGTTATAGAGTGAATGAGTGTAGATGTGATGATCACTTGAGCAGTAGAGGTGGAGGAGGACGATTTTTTGTTGGTTGTGGATGGTAATATAGGAGTGATTTTGCTTTCCAGGCAGTGTAAATTTCGTTGTATACGAATGTTCAGCATTAATAATGTCGTCGGAGGAAAATTCAAGCGATGACGAATCGAGGAGGAATGCCCAGGAAAGTGGATCAGAGGATGAGTCCATAACTGAGCAACACCAACAAAGTACGATCACATCATCATCTGACGATGATGATGGCGGACAAATGCAGAAGAAAAGTGAAATTATAATTTATAATTTGCGATGAGGTTACGGATAGTATTTTTGCTGTTATTACTTCATTTGGTAATTATGGGTTCTACTTCCAGTAAAAGGCTTCACTGCTGAAAAGAGCAGATCTCCATCATTGGAGCGACAAAACATAGTTTCGGATGGAAGTGATGATGACTCGGGTCCCCCTTCAGAACGTCATGTAGAAGCTGACGAAGATTCAGATGCTTTGTCGGAACGACAACCACTTCCTGCTGTTTCTGATGATTCGGATGCAGTTTCGGAACGAGGGCTAGATGAAACGAGGGAATCCGATAACAGCGAAAAAGACGGTGACAGTACATCGAAGAGTCCTTCAGAAACAGATAGAATAGAGGAAAACCAAGGGCTTAAGGATATTGCGTTATCAGAAAGTGACAGTGAGAAAGAAAGTGATGAAGAACGAAAGGTTATATTTTCTTATGTTTTTGAGATTTTCGTTTCAGAACAAGGCTAATGACATGCTTTATCATGCCTACAAAACTTTTTATTTTATGCTAAAGGATGCTGTTTTGAAGTGTTTGCTGTTGTAAATGGCGTAAATGAGGTGATGTGCTGCAGGACATAGGAGCTATGCTTTTTATAAATTTCGAGAAATACAGGGAGTTATGTTGAAGTGCATGAGACGGACTTGATTTTAAAGATACCTGTATTGCATGTCAAATGGTTTTAAATGCGGTCTCTAGCAGGACCGCTTTAACTGTTGGTTTTCCTGTTCATTACAATGATTCTGTTTTAGGAATTGACAGAGGATGGCATAGTTGGACCGCGTCTGTACCCTGACCCAGAAGCAGCTGTTGCAGATGCTGAGCGCCTTGAACCAACAGTCGTTGAAGTTAACACTGCAAGAATATGTCCAAAATTTACTGATGAGGGACTGTATTTTGTGAAACTCCCAAATTTCTTGAGTATTGAACCACGTCCATTCGATCAAGATCATTATGAAGATGAATTTGATGAAGATGATTTATTGGATGAAGAAGGACGTGCGAGGCTAAAGTTGCGGGTGTGTTCTTTTAGTCTTCTCTGTTATCATATGCTTTACGGTTTAACAAGACGCTTAGTGCGTAGCATTAACGTTTATGACGGTTTTTCAAAACCTAATCGAATGAATCATTTATCATTAAAAGCTATTTTAATAGTAGGTTTACTTTTTGACTTAATGCTCAAGAAGCTGCAGCCGATAAATGGGAATACTAAACTGTTTGATGTGCTGCGTTTTCTTTTAAACAACTGTATTTCCCATGTAATATGTTAGTCGTAATATCTCCATTGCCGTTGCTGTCACCAAAATCTTTCCTTATGCAGCATTACAACAGTACAAGCATTAAATTCAATTGATAAAGTATAGCACTTGATGTCTTACAGTAGAACGCACATCACCACCGATTTTTATTTATAATAGGTAGATTAAAACTGCTTTGTTTGTAGGTAGAAAATACAATCCGTTGGCGTTATGTGTTAGATGATGATGGTAATATACAGAAACAAGGGAATTCAAAGGTTGTTCGCTGGTCGGATGGAACGTGCGTTTCTAGCATATAGTTGTTTTTTTTGTAAACTTCTTGGATATATTATGTGTTGGAATTCTGGAGATTATGCGAAGGATTTCAGGATGTCCCTTTATCTTGGTGGAGAAATTTTTGATGTAACAGCACAGCCAATGCAGCTTGATAATCATTTGTTCTTACGACAAGGCGCAGGCTTACAAGGGCATGCTGTTTTCAAGCAAGTCTTAATCAATTTTGTAGTCAAAAAGTAGTTCTATTCCTTTTTTTCATTTTTAAATTTGCCAAACAGAAGATATGCATCATTTCATTTTTCAGCTATAACAGTTAATATAAATACAAAAGATTTCTTTATACGAGTGAAACGGTTTATAAAAACTTATTTTTTTTTTACTCTATATACGAAGACTTTAGATAAGGGACATTTTCAATTACAGAGAAAAATTAGTGTTTCGGCCCCACTCAACCGATTCCATTACGCATCGGAAGGTTACCTTGTCAATGGCAGACCGATCTAACAAATCGCAAAAAGTTAAAGTTCTTACTGCAGTTGGTTCGAATCCAGAATCAAAAAAGGCGGTATGATTTGACCACTCATGTTCGAACTAATCATTTATTTCAGATCTTTTGTTTTTCAACTCGAACATTCCAGATCTTATTTTGATTTAAAAAATATAGCAGCATTATCCTTTCAGGAGATAGTTCGAAAAGAAGAAGAGCGTATGCGTGCTCAAAGTCGTCGTGAGGCGCAGCAGAGGCGTAATCGTATGCGTCCATCTCTAGGTCGATCGGGGTTGACCGCTAACTTCTTGGAGGACAGGGACGAAGATTCTGGTACTTGTTTTTTTTGCTACTTATCTTTAATTTACTGGACATAATATTTTCTTTTATAGATGAGGAGTCAATATCTGCAATCAAAAATCGTTACAAGCATGGACTGGATGATAGGTCGTTGATCGGCCATTCAGATTCTGAGGATTCAGATTCCAAGCGATTGCATGATGCTAAGAAAGATAGCGAAGATAGTGACAGTGACCAGGTTATCTGCTTAGTAATATTCATTTAAGTAATATTCATCATTTAAGTAATATTCATCAGTAATATTCATCATTCATTTGTAAGCTGCATGTTTTTCCTTTTGTTTGAGTTCAAAAGTGCGAAGTTATTACCAATGAAGGAAAATTTTAGGATTTTTTTTTAATGATTTTTCATTTATAGACTCAAAGTGATTTCACATTGCAGGAAAAGAGAAAACAGAAGAGAAAAGTGATTATTGAAGATGATGATGAAGAAGAGAATTAGGATTTTTCATTCTGTGCATGTGTACATATGTTAAGCTTTACTTTTATTCCTTGATGTGTTTTTTTTAAATTTAGTGTGTTTGTGTTGATACTTCTAAGAATTGCCAATACAAGTCTTTTCTTCTGGAGGGGACAAGGAACCAAATTCGGATTTTCCAGAATTCCTTAGGGAAATTGGTTTGCACATTTATAGCGCTTTTGATTCAACAAATGATTCTTTGGCCAGCAGTTGTTTAGTATGATCTTGTTGATTTATTAAAGATTTGAAAGTTTATAGTCTCTAAATTTTTAGCCGTTTGTAGCGGAAGTCATTAATCACGTTAAGTGGTTGAACATCCATCACTTTGCTTCCAAATATTTTCTTCTAAATTTGTGTTTCTTAACAAACAAATGAAGTAGGGGCTATTCATAAGTGGTCGAATCTGTAAGATGCACTTCATTGTTTTAAAAAGATCTATCACCTACTTCCGAATTAACACTTTTAAGTTGTTTCAATACGCAGAGAGACTGATAGGTCGTTAGTCCTGCTCCCATTTTATTATTCGATAAGAGTAGGATTGAATTTGCTTCAAAAATGGCTGTTATAATTATGTTCCTAATGTGGCAACGTCCTAATGCATCATTTTGAAAAGGATGGCAAGTGTAAAACAGTGGAGGCATCAGTCACTGGAAGCCGATGGATCGAGTCAGAAAAGTGTGGAAGCCAAAGATTCTGAAGTTGTTGCGAGTGGATATGATGAAGAATCGGTCGATGACGAAGATACGAAGCAGTCGTCGTCCGTGTGTCGTGCCGAAAAATCACTTGGCATATTGACCCAACGTTTTGTTGATTTGTTACAACGAGCGCGAGGCGGCATTGTTGATTTGAATGTAGTGAGAATTCTTGATTTATATTCATATTTGCTGACAAACACTGAGATATGGAATCAACGTTGCTTATCTCAGAATACCTCATTCATGTTAACTGTAATTTCACGGTGTTCTCAGACATCTTAAAGTTCTTTCCTTTTCTTTGCTTGATTGGTAGAGAGTGAATTGGTCGGTTTTTGCCACTCAAGTTATGGTTTTTGATTTAAATTTTTATGATTAAGATGTAATTGGTTTTGAAAGTTAATATATTTTAAAGGCCGCCGAAGAACTACAAGTGCGGCAGAAACGAAGGATATATGATATAACCAACGTGCTAGAAGGAATCGGATTAATTGAAAAGAAATCAAAAAACATCATTAATTGGAAGTGAGTTTCAAATGGTGTCTGGTTACTTCATGATATTTCTTAAATTAATGTACTGTAATTTCCTTTAAAGAGGTGGGAAACTGAGGAAGCATGGTTCATTTCCGGATACTGATCCTGAGGAACAGAAACGTATTTCGAAACGGAAAGCTGAGTTAGAAGAGCTGGAAAAGGAAGAACGCATTCTCGATACCCATATTAAATGGATGAAACAGGTGTAAATTGCAACTATTTCAATAAATATGCTTTCATTTTCACTGCAGGCTACTATTTGCTATTTTTATTTCTGCTTGTAAATGGTTAATTTTTAGAGTTTGCGAAATGTTAGTGAATATCAAAAAAACATGAAGCTAGCATATTTGACGGAAGAAGATATACTGTCTGTTTTTGAAGATAGTCGGGTTTTCGCGATACAGGCTCCTCCTGGGACTTTCGTTGAAGTTGGTGCACCACCAAGGGTTTGCTTACTTCATATTTTTTTAAGTTTTTGCTTACCTTTACTGTTCTTTTCCACATCACAAACTCCATTTTTCGTACAGATGCGTGACTTTGATATGCAGTACAATTTACGACTTAAAAGCACGTTTGGCCCAGCAAATGCAATATTATTGGGAGAAATGAACAGTACTCAAAATCAAGGCGACTTGTTTGCTAGCAAATCTCAGGTATTCTAAATCTTTATCGTTTACAAAGAGTAAGTAATTATCATAATTTTTTTGTGGTATTTAATTACCTTTCGGAGAACTTTACTAGAGACTAATTGCAGCCTATGCCATATGCTGTGGCGGGTGAGGTGCCTGGGCAATTTTTAGAGGAAGATGAAGATGAAAGTGTGTCAAAGAAGAAGCGAATGGATGAAGAATTTAGTGACCAACCCGATCCTGTACTGCCTTTCATTCCATCTCGTAAGCAGTTATTACTTTCTTGATTACACCATAAAATATTTGAAGCATTTATGTTGTAGTGTTAGATAATATCTGTGGAAGTATGGTTTGCAAATAAAACAAGGAGGGTTTTTTTGTGGGTCAGAATGTAATGGTTTTAGAAAGTGAACAACCATCTCAGCAAGGGTGCAGTTCTCTGCAGCCACAAACACAAGCCAGTCCTACTTTTAGTCAAGGTAAATTCTTTTTGAGTGTACTTTTACTCTTTGCAGAAAATTTTGATAAATTTGATTCGCTTTCAGAAATCCGAGAAGTAATGAGAAAGTTGAGCCCGCCTCCATCCGAACGTGATTATATTTTTAGTTTGAGTCAGGGCGAAACATTACCGGAACTTTTTGAAGATGATCTCATTTGATATTCTTTTCGTGATATTAAGATATATATATATATATTTCATTAGTCATTGTATTTTTTCTTTCTTGCTTCAATTAATCCCATTTATTCAATGCTCCTGCGGTCGTTTTGTTTCTGTGTTGTTTCTGTGTTTTAATGATTTACATATTAGTACTAGTTATTTTCATTCTATATATTGACATAGTTTAAAAGGTAGCTTCATGGTTCTAATTCTCTAATGTGATCTAATATCGGATTCAGCCTTTTTGTGACTTCCACTTTTGATACCATTTTTGTAAGGGAAATATGCTGTTTGTATGCCTACTGACCGTACTTCACTAAGCAGATGTGCAGATTCCGTGAGATAAAAATAAGAAACCATATTGCATTTTGAAGCCCATATCAGTGTATTCCTCTTGATTCAGGTCCTTACTTTGCCATTTTTTTTAATACAATTATGTTTGTTGATATTGCTACAGTTTATACTGTTGCAGTGCAAAAAAGTAAAAATATCAGTTGCCGTTTTGCATTAATTTAGATAAATTATGAGTGCGTAAAATGTATTTTATCATGAAAAATTTAGTTATTGCGCAGCATTAATATCTGGAACTTTGGATGCCATGAAGGAGTGTAGTTAATGGAATTATGAACTATTAGTGATTTTCCTTCGATCTATTTGGGGGAGTCTTTATTGATCCAGTTAGAGATCAATCTAGATCGCCAGTATGGATTTATATTGCATACATTCAGGGTCGTATCTGTACAGCGTTTCGAGATTAATACTGCTATGCTGTGGAACTCAATTTTATTTTTTCTATCGCTTTTGAAGATTCGAATTTCTAAATTTGACGTGCTCCTATTTCCATTCATTCTGTTTTTTAAGATTTTTAGTATTGGCTCGGATGCGATGCTCTGTGAGTTCGAGGTTGCGACGTCCCCTTCAAAGTCTGCTGTTGGTTAGTTCTCTAAAATTCCTCTCTTATATTTCCTGCCGATTGCTAGAAACCGCATTCTGAGTTTGACGACTTCGAAGTCGATTAAGATGCTTTTCAGTGCATTGCTTTACGAAACTACGCCTACCTTAAAGTTTGCATCACTTTCACTTATCGTCATCTTAATATTCAGGTTGTCGCTTTCAGGCAGTTCCATCGAACAGAACACATCGTTCAGCTTACCTGAAACAGCGAAGGAATCTAAGGTTGTTGAGTAAGTTTTGTTTGTGTTATAAAGATGTTATTATTTGGTTAAATTTAAGTGTGATATTTTCTCATTTCGAGCTAAATGTCAGGATATTTAGGAAATGGAGGAAGTTTTCGATTGTAAGTGGATAATGATACATTTTAAATATATGAATTCCAGTTTATATGATGTCAAATTTAAATGGGATACCTTCCTGTGGAAATATATATTATAGGATTCATTTCGATCCGTTGGTGATGCATACTATTGCACTGTTACGGTATAGTCGCAAAATTAATTGCTATCGAGCAAAAACGAGACAGCCACCACCGTTACCTGTATTCAGTCCAATTAAATTAAAACTGCCTGATTTGTGAGTGTTTTGCAACACTTCAGATTTTTTTTAAAAAGTGGACGGAAGGTGTCCTGAAATCTGTTACTGAAAATTGAATGCTAGAACACTTTTTGCATAATCTTTTTGAAATTTACGAAATTGCAGGCAAGACATGGCGAATGAGTTTTCGGAGGATAATGTGCAGTTGTTGCTCAGAAAAGCGATGGTTGTTTTAGCAGCTCACTTAGGTTTTATTAGTAGGTTAATGCTTCAAAATACTTAATAAATCAAATTCGCACGTTCTACTGAATGCAATCTAAAATTTAATTTTAACTTATCTTACTACTTACAGTAAACCACTGAGAAAGACTACTAAAAAATCTTATTCAGGAATGGAATCGTCTGTAACATATCTCCTATCACGCATTGTAGCTACGAGAATTAAAAGAATGTGTTTGAACTTGAATCTTTCACACCAGCGGCGAGTAGAAGGCAGAGAAACAGCGTTTCCCGTATGTCGCTTAATATTTTTTACTTATTTTAAAAAATTTATAAAAATCAAGATAAGGTACTTACCACCTTCATGGACAAATAAGGCACATATAAATTTTTTAGATACACGATATTTAACAAAATGCGAGAACTATGCCTAAAACGAGAACAAAAAAAATCAAGATTTAGTGCCAAACGGGACTACATGTTTTGCTTGAAAAGCCTATAAACTATTAGGATTCCTAATTAATCGATCCAGTTATTAGTTTGAATAACCAGTTCTAGCAAACTAGCAGCAGCAACGTTGTCAGGGCCGGGACGTATATAATTCGTCCGGGTATATGTACAGTATTTAACACAATATGCAGGCGATGAAAAAAATAGGAAATAAATGAATTATAAAAATTTCAGTCAGCACTGATGCATGCGCTTCGCTTGGAAAACATTAAGGACGTTACAGAACTGCAAGAATTCTATAGGAATCGTGTTATTTTTTATCATGATCGAATATTGCTTTCTTGTACAGAAAAATATGAAAAAGCAGCAAAAAAATTTGCTTCTAAAGTAATGAAAATAAGCAAAATGTAGTAATATATATATCTCTATTCTTGATTATGTGTATAACATTGCATGTTGATTCAACTTTCGAAAGCTTTGATCTTCTAAAAGCTTAAAAAATAAACCTTTCTTTAAAATTTTGCAGACTGTTTATAATGTCAGACGTGGTGAGAGCTACTGATATCATCCTTGGTGTTCGGAATGTATACGTTTAGTCCGAAAAAAATTCGGAGAAATGAAAAAGAAATGAGGAAAAAACATACAGTGATGGGAACAGGAACTTCCTTCAGTAGTACCTATGGCATTAATCAAGGCATACTCTTCACATATCACAGAATTTGTGTGGTACGAAGCAAAACTGTCAGCAATTCTATGCCAGGAGACTCGACCGATTTTATTACGAGACCTCTCGAAACATATTGCATTTAAAACATCAAGTCAGAACAACCAGAAATGAGCAATTCCACTTTACATACAGAAGGTTTATGTGACTTATCAAATCCAATCTCTATGTATGATATGGTTCGCAAAATTTCAGTCAGCTCAAGTGAGAGTATTATAAGACAATTTGTGATAAGCAGTGCCCTTGGTCCCAACATTTTAGCAGAAACATGGGTGTGAGGTCCGCACAACTACATCCTATTTGTAATGATAATTGAAGTGGTTGTTCCCGTAAGTTAATACTGCTTAGTTGAAATCCATGATTCAGCAAATTAGCATTGAAAAATGCTTGAATGCATTCATTTGGATTTAGCTTCAATAAGTAGGTCTATTTTGCATGAAAAACCACCCTCTCTTGCCTCACTTCTACAACATCAAGTGAAGGTCACTGAACGAATGATTTTCAAAACTTCATTCAAATACATTATTGCGTTTTACTTCCAAATTTGAAATGTTATTCTTGTAATTTCATTTGAACTTACCTTTCATTTTCCCCTAGCAATTTCCTACGAAACTAATTTTATACCTCATTTTGCAGACATTTTCCTTTTTTGATGTGCACAGAAACATTTTTCTAACATCAAAACGGTTGCACAAACTGTCAGTAGCCTCAGAATGAAACAGTTTATTGGATAGCTCCCGTATATGCATCCAAAGTTTCAAAATATCCTTGTATCTTCTTTAACTTATGAGATTTAACGATAAAAGAGGATGGCCGTCCTACAAAGACTATTCGACACCATTTCCTTATGTACATTACAACACTTTCTTCTGGTATTATTTAAGGAAAACAGGTCTAAATTGACACCTAAGTAATTCTAAAATTTGCCTGAACGCATCAAAACATCTTTAAACACTGCACAGTAAAAATTAATCTTGTTTAGCTCCAAAATGATATTACTCTTACACATTTCAACAAAAAATCGAAGTAAACCATATGACATACAGCACAATACCATCTGTACATAAAGTATTAAGCATCGTTTAACTACAATCAAGAAAGCTTATGGAGAGGAAAGGTGGTATTATCATACGTTATTCCCGAATTTATAATGTCATTATGAACATTTTGTCACCTTAAATTTTAAATCCAAAAATCGAAAAAGGTATTAAATGTCCAGAATGTCTTGCAGTAATAAAATAGCCCTATATCGATAAGCATTCAAGCAAGATAAAAAATACTACAAAATGTATCTTTTTTCAATAACTATTATGAAGCAGAAGCCAGATTTAGAAATTAGTACTTCTTCAATTATGAATCTAATACTGCTGTAGATGAATGATAATATCCTATAACAGTTTTTGCACTTCAGTCATAAATTTGGTATGAGAAATTTTGAGAACATAGGTTACTGAAAGAAGTTACAATTCTCTTTCTTAAATCATGATATTCTGCGACTATAACAAAGTAAGTGATCAACATTTCATGAAAAATAAACAAAACAAGATCATTTAAGATCATCATCGTCCTCGTCACCACATGATCGTTTGATTTTGACCAAGAGTGATGTGTGCCACTGATCCAAACGAGATATTTTATCAAACGCTTTCACTACTTCCGTGAACTTCACCTGATTTTTGTCTTCCAAACACGAAATTAATTCACTAAAAACAACAGAAATAAAAGATATTTAGGAAATAGATACTGAAATATAACAATGAAAACAACATATTAAAATTATAAATATAACAAAAATTTCAAAAATAACAACAGAACCAACTTGACGAGTTTGTATTCTCGTGAATCCACAAATGATGGAGAAATTTCCTCATAGCGCTTCAGCGCATTTTGAGTATCTAGCTAAAAAAATTTTTAATTGAGCAAGACTTAAAATACAGTAAAATAAAGATTGACTGCAACATAATTTAAACTGAACGAACTAAATTTTTTCGTCATATCAATATTCGTCACTTCCGTCCTTCAGGCAACACATAATGTTTTTTGTGTTATTGTTATATCTCCTCCAAATTTTGCGTCACTCCACTATTATGGATTACTGCCATTAACTTTAATGAAAGTACATTATGCTTTTAGTGTATGCCTTTATAAAGTCGCCAAAGCGATCACATCACGTTTCCCTTTAAATCAGTGTAAGAGAAACTAACCAAATCAGAACAAAGATGGCAAAGAAGGGCTTGGAAAAAGTGATTTTTTGCAGCATATTTTAAAGTCTGGTGGTCAGCTTCCCAAGTAGCCACTTCTTCGAAAATTTTGATTGCCCTTTTATAATCTTCCAGTTGTGCAGCATACTGGAAACAGAACAGAAACTAGTCATAACAACAATAATTACACAAAATAACAATAACATGAAAACAAGAGAAGTTAGAAATCAACTGCTCAATCGCTGCTTTGAGAATTTGCTGGCTAAAAACATTTTATTTTTTAAACGGTAACGATAAACTTAAAAAATAAATCACCTGCGCAACTTTAATCATACACTTAGTGGCCGAACTTCGACTTTCTTCACCTTTATAAAAATCAGCCGCTTCCTGAAAAACAAAAGTACTTATATCGCAAGTAAAATGATCTGAAAGAAAGGTCAAGCACTTTCGATAGTCTTTTACACAAAAACAAAAACTCGCGCCTGATAATGAGTCATAGCTTGTGCCATATCCGGAGCATCGCTTTCAAAAATTTCGGCCATCGTGCAGTGATATTTAGCAGCCATATTGAAACGACCCATATCCGTGTAAGTTTCAGCAGTCTTCATCAAGCAATCAATCGCTTGCTGAAAATAAGATTTGCTCGCTTACCAAACTTTTTTTAATGTACTATTTGTCTAAAACTTCAGTTTGAATTTTTCATTATACTGTGCGACAATTTATTTGTAGTGATTTCGAATGGAATATTAAAATCACCATGAAATTGATAAGGAAATTGAGAAACGACATTTCAAATATATAAAAAAATTTTACATCAGTTCAGCACCACTAGGAAATAAATAAAATTGAGATCAAAACAAAAAAAAATGCGATCTCGTTGTAAATATGAATACTTTCACAACACATGCATTTGTTGTCAAACAAAAAGTGAAGAATATATCACTTTACTTCAAATTAAAAATCACAAACAACTTATTTAAATCAACAAAAAATCAAAAAGTAACACTTACTACACTATCAATATTACTACTAATTCACAAGAAATGGGCTACGATCATTGAACAGAAAATAGATAATTCAGAAAGTGTACCTGTGGGTTAACTTTACGATAACAATTGGCTGCCTCTGCATAATTTGAAGCTGCGTCATGCTTCCGATCCGTAGCTGCTGCGTGTATTTCTGCGGATCTCACAAATGCATCACCCGCTTCTCTCCACAATTTTGATATTTTGAATAAATTGCCTGCCTTAATCATTATTAAATTACAATATAATTTGTACACATCCACCTAAAAGAGCAATCAAAAAAAAGCCCGAGACTAGCCATGGTCCTCTGAGTTATAATCTCCAGAAGCATTAAATAAAGCATATTTGTTTCCGAACTTGCTTTTTTGCTTTCATACAACTGCCAACCATCGACTATATTGACTTTCTTTGAAAACATAGGAATGGTAAATAAAATGCTGTCTTCACATGCTTTAGTATTTCTTCCTTTGCTAGCTTACTTTTCGGTCCTGTGGATTAATCTCTAACACGCAATCTTTTATTTTACATATTGCCTCGACAACTATAAAATCAGCAAGCTCAACAACACCACCACGACAAGAACACAAATTGAGACAAGTAGTCAGAGTCTCCAACAACTGCACCAAGCAGCTCATCACTAATCCCACTCATTTTATGTCTTCAAACAAACAAACTTCTTAACTCCAATTCTAGAAACACTATGGTGGAAAAGATAGTACATTACAAAAACCACGAATAGTCATCAGCAACTTCCTTTACATCTGTTCATTGTTCATTGTTTCGTAAAAAACTTCGCTCTTCTAACTTCAAAAGTCGGCTCCTTCTGCTCGTTGCCAAAGACTATTATTCGCGGTACTCGGGAATGCATATTCCGGGAAGTACTGACTTCATTCATTCCTGTTGCTATCTTAAATTCCTTCCGTGGCAACTTCCTTCTTTTCATAAATAGTGATAGATCACTAATACCATGAACCTCTTCCGAGTGACAATTCCTTTCTTCTGGATTTGCATATATTTGAGAACAAGAGGGTTCATAACATCGAAAGAGCGCTATAGTAGGATTACGATTTCTTTTGGTTTTAAAAATCGAACAATGATTCTCATCGGCATGAATTTCTAAGCAATGTAGATTTGGAAACTGCCGTCCACAAACAGCACACTGATGCCTATGACATTGCTCGTAATGATCTTCAAAAGTGCCGACATCATCAAAACTCATTCCACAGCCATTTTCTTCGCATGCTAAGACGGTTTCTGAATCCTCCTAGAACTTTCCATAAGAAACTACAAAATCCAATCTAAACGTGTGGCAAATTAAAAGACATTGCAAAACAAATGAACTACATGAATCTATGTACAAGGAACTGAAAAGATATATGAAGAATTAAAATCCAAAAGTGTTTTTGGGAAGAATTCAGCAAATTTTCACAATCGACATGAAAAACAAGTT
Source organism: Litomosoides brasiliensis (assembly GCA_013365375.1). Taxonomy (NCBI): domain Eukaryota; kingdom Metazoa; phylum Nematoda; class Chromadorea; order Rhabditida; family Onchocercidae; genus Litomosoides; species Litomosoides brasiliensis. Next base: position 82,984 of record JABVXW010000072.1, on the reverse strand, counting down.
CGGACTCAAATATTGATGAGTGATGACGAACAAGACAAATAAATTGGTCCAAATTTCCCGTTAACAGTTGTAAAACACTAACTTGTACAAAAAGATCTGCAGCTTCTTCTGCTTTCGCATTACCAAATAAACCGCTCAAAAATCCACTTCCACCTTTCGCTTTTTTCTCCGCATCTTCCAACTTTTTCCGAGCCTTAGCCTCGTTTTCCGCCATTAAAAAACAATGAAAACGATAGATAATCTATCAAATTCACTCAGTCAATTTTTTTTTTCGTCTGAAAATGTGAAAGGACAAAGTGCAGTTGAGATGATGCACAGTGAATTCACGCAAATTTTCATTCAATACGTAATTACGAAAAACTTTAATAGCAATGAAAAAGGAAAGAGGAAAAAGTCGATGGTAAACAATAATACGTTGAATATTCACTCTCACATTATACTTATCACACACACATAAATAAATACATCCATCGCATCATCCTCACCACTCTCCCTCTCCACGCAAAACTTCATCATGCGAGATGAGTGCGAGATGATGCGCTCAAACACATCACAAATATGTCGCAAATATCATAGCTTTACTAAGTTAGAATTTATGAAAAATTTTTTCAACAGAAAAAAAAGAACAGTCAATGATGCGAAAGGGTCTGATCGATAGAAAAGTGTAAGCGGAACGGAACAGCTTTTGCATGAAAATACAAATTACAACGAAAACATCAGCCAGCAACAGTGTCAGCTTCTATTGATTTCTACTCCGCTAACTATCAGTAATCATTTGCTGTCACTTCCCCCTTTCCCCCTCCCCTTATTTCTCAGCATCATCCCCTTTTTTTCTTTTTTCAGCTCCCCAACAATAATCAATCCCTCCTGCATTTGCCATGCAATAAAATAGGATTGATGAATTGGAGTTGATAAGACGATATTAATTCACTTCACACCATTTATTGTGTTATCAATTGATTTATCAATTAACTCCTTTTCTTTCGCATTTTACGAATTACTTCCACTAATTAATATGTAGAGAAGATGAAAGTGCAATTCATTAAAAATGAAATCGATGCACGAACACACACATTTCTTGAAATGATTTCACTTTACATTACTCAGAGGAAACTCCATTTACCAATCAATAATTTTATCACTAATATATATATATAAATATATCAGCTGGAAATGTCACCGAAACATTCTTTCCTTTCTTTGAATTGACAGAACTTTAAGTGACACTACAGGCAAGTGAAATTCAACCAAATGCATTACAAAAATGTGCTCGTTAAATCAATTAATTAATCAGTCAATGGATAGAATTGATAAAGAAATGTATCAACGATCAATATACTGCCGTAGATTGTGGCACTACGGAGGTATTTAACTTACCTACTTTTTCTAAAGAATACACCACAACACAATACAGTCATGTAGCATCTCTTTGAAGCTAACTCAATTCGAAGATTTGTTGAGCTTACTTGATGAGCTATTCATTTCTAGCTATATTCATACTTGAAAAAACTTTTGTGTCCAATCTACAATTATCAAATTCAGCAGCACTTCCGATCATAACAACAAGCTAAACAGTCTGTAATAAGTATGAAATGTCCACTCCCATCTAAGCACTTTTTTTGGGATCATTTCGGTGAAAGTTCCAAGGGAAGAAATTTCGAGACATTATTTACATGTGAGTATCACCAGAAATCCCTCTTCATTTCACCTTATCCATACACATACCTGTAACGTCCCACTACTTTAGTAGAAATATCCCTACAAGAACAACTTGTCTCAATTCCCCTGCTAAATATAGCTTTAATAGAGTGCACGGTAGATAAAATGCACCATTAAAAACATCATCTGTTCACATGGTAGCCAAACGATTTCGCATGCCGGACAACTGTTCGTACAGGGTTCATCCCGGAAATCTTACAAAAGTAAGTTAATGTAAATTTACGTGAAGATGGAATATTACCTGTAAACAATTGCTATTCACCATATTTCACTATGACACATATGATAAAATGGTAATAATGAGTGGAAGAAATGTTCAAATTACCATGATATTGTCCTACTACCCTGAAATTAGGCCTGATAATAAAATAAGGATGGCAGACCAGTCATAGAAGAATGACAGATCATAACACACGCACGCCACACACCACACACCACACACACACACACACACACTCACACACACGCACTTCACTACGTGTGTGTGTGATAACGACTCCATAAACCATCTCCTTCCAACGACGGGGAAATCATTTTGCATAGCCACCTCCGTGCAACCATAGAAACCCTCAACGTTCAGTGCCTACTCGTTTCTATGATTTTCCACATTTTTCACGTTTTTTAGCGTTGTTGTTGTTATGCACTTTCCTTCTGTGGAGTTTTCACATTATGCAAGTTACTTTGCAGCTTGAATTATTATGTGAAGTCCAATAATTACCGTTTGTTAAACTCCTGGTTACTTAGATTGCTGTACGTGGCTAGCAATATTGTTTGTCAATCATACAGGAACATACCGTGACAGTGTTTAACATGAGGTGTCATTATCAGCTGGATTGTCCTGTTTCAGTGCCTTCCTTTTTTCGAAGTCATTTAAGTTAAAGTTAGGAAGGAAAAAATGGGTCGTGGTCGAAGTCGGAGTGAAAGTTCTAGCAAAAGTTGTAGTCGTAGCCGTAGTCGTAGTCGAAGTCCCAATAGTGGTCATCGTGGCCGTAGTCATAGCAGACGACGTGGTCGGACGAGAAGCCGAAGCCATCATCACGATCACCGAAGGTATGTTTGGCTCTAATTAAATCAAAATTTCTTATTTACTAAAACTAATTGTTTTTTATTTATATGTCGCTGTCAAGATTCGCTTAAGATTTTGATTTTTTGCTATGGAAATACCATAAACTTCTTTGTAACAAGGCACAGTGATGGACAGTGTAGAACCTATGTAAGATGTCGCTTAAACTGTTGAAAATTTTAGACACATATGTGGACAACACACTATTGTCAATTTCACCAGATTTGAATTTTGATAAACACAAAGAAATGGTAATATAATTCTTTTAGCAGGAGTCGCTCGACTGATCGTGAAACTACGGATCTGCTGAAACTTTGTTGGAAACCACTGAAAGATGATTCAAGAAATTTTGATGCGTGGACTCATCTTTTGCAATGCATCGAACAACTTGTAAGTCTAGATCATTTAGGTGATATTTTGGCCTATTATAGTTGGATCTAAAGAATATTTTGCGTAAACAAAAATTGATTCTTATTTTTGCTTCTATGCTAAAAGTTTGATAAATTTGTCTGATTTAGTTTAGTTTTTATGATGTATAAAATGATTTAGTCGTACCATTTTTGGTCAGTCTACATCTCATATTTTGTCAACATTATCAACAGCCTATAATAAACGGTGCTGCAGATGCACTGTAGGCAGAAGATACACTTATTATGTTATTTTAGGATGAAACAAAAGCGGCTCGTGAAGCTTATGACGATTTTTTTAAAAGATATCCGTACTGCTACGGATACTGGAGGAAGTATGCTGAATTTGAACGTCGTCATAAACATTATGACCGCTGCACTGAAGTAAACTATAATTTTGGCATATAACACTTTTCGTCTTAATTTTTTGCAATATATATTTATCAGTCCATTATTCTGAAGCTAGGACTTTCACAGTATGCTTTATTTTCCAAATTTGGTAAATATGACAATCATGCAGAGAGGAAGAGAATTATCATCTGCTTATTCTTTTTGTGGCTTAAGTCTTACTTATTAGGAAAAAAAAGGAGATAATTGAGTTATTAATTTGAAGATTAAACCATTTTGTAGGTTTATGAACGTGGAGTCGCGGCCATACCATTGAGTGTTGATCTATGGCTTCACTATATTGCTTTCGTTAAAGAGGTCGTTCAGCATCAGGATAACGCAGTACAGAAAATCAGATCGTAAGCTTATAGCAGTACTGTTAATGAAATTTGCTTCGCAATTTGTGATAAAATTGATGTGCTTGCAGAATCTATGATCATGCAATTGAAGCATGTGGTATGGAATTTCGTTCAGACAAGTTGTGGGATGAATACATTAACTGGGAGTTGAATAATGGTGAAACTTTACGAGCCGGAGCACTTTTTGACCAGATATTAAGCATACCTACTTTACTTTATAATAATCACTTTGACAAGTATGTTCTCTTCATGTTAAAAATTACATGATCTATCAAGTAACAAATTTTTTTAATGTTAACCTTTGTCAATTTGATTTTTAAAATATCAAACCACAACTGCTTTAGAATTGTTCACTAAGCCTGCTGTTAGTCTTAATATTTTTACCGCCGCTATATTTTATTTCTGGATTGAATTGTATTTCTGTATTGTGATTTCATCGCACTTCTTAAAATAGAAACAAATATTCATTTGCACTTGCCTTTTTTCAAGTGTCTGTATTGTTTCCAGGTACAAGACCTTCGTGAATTCGAACGAGCCAGATCGAGTAGTGAATCAAGATGAATACAATGAAATTTTTGCAAAAGTGAGTGATAGAATTTAAGCGATAATCTATTTTGTTTTTATGTGAAATTTTACATGAAAAATTTCAGGTTGAACCAGACTTGCGTAGTGCGATTGATGGCGATCTATTTCTTTTAGAAGACTATGTCGATGAATCTCCACCGGATTGCATTCCAGAAAGTGGCGAAGAACCACCGAAAAAGGTTTTCACAAGGCGCAAGGTATTTTTTGGATTTGTGAAAGTAATCATTTAAATTTTCTTTTTCGCTTCCTGCTTTTAATTAACTTTAAACACCTTTACAGCATTGTGAAGAAGCTCTACGTGCTTTGCGAACAGAGATACTGGAACGACGAAATAAAAAATATTTATTAAATGAACAAGAAGTGAGTCGACGTTGGACGTTTGAAGAAAATGTATGTTTGTCCAATTTTGACTGTAATTTTTTTTTATTGACTACCTTATGTTTTGGTTAGTCTGAGAAAAACGACTATATTTCAGATAAAGCGACCATATTTTCATGTGAAACCACTGGAGCGTGCTCAGTTGCGTAATTGGCGTGCTTATCTAGATTTTGAAATTGAATATGGTGATATCACACGTATTACAGTTCTGTTCGAGAGATGTTTAATCGCTTGTGCTCTGTATGAAGAAATGTGGATTAAGGTAAAATCTGCTATCTGAGTTGTTATAGTTAAGTACTGATTTATCATACCTACCAATTTGATCAGAAAATTAACGATTTTATTTGCATGAATTAAAGTTTTTTAGAGGTGATTTTATCAGGTATTTGATTTCAGTACGCTCGTTATATGGAGAGTATTGGAGAATCCAACCGTGCCCGTAATGTTTTCCGTCGAGCAACCGAAGTCCATTTACCTCGAAAACCGAATGTTCATCTTGCCTACAGCGCCTTCGAAGAAAAAAATGGTAATAACCACATCAACTGTGATATTTGTGATATGCGAACCGGTGATCTCTTTTTCCGTTTATTTCATGTGGTTAAGTTTGATGATAAGCTAAAGTATTATCACCGTCAACAGACAACATTCATTCATGGTGCTCTACTCGTCCAACAACTGCAAGTATGATTTTTAGTAAGTAATTTAGAAAAAAGGGATAGTTTTCAAATGTGGATCAGAGCCGAATCTCTGTTCATTCAAAAATGAAAAGGACATCATTTTCCCTAAGGTTGTGGAATTTCACTAGATGTCGGTTTGTTCAAGATGCAGTTCCCTTTTTATTCAAAATTTTTTCGTCTATTCTGCGTACAACAGTCTTGATCTTTCGAAGTTTAAACATACCGAATTACCTTAAATAAGATTAAAAACATAGTGCAGTGCAGTGAAATTCAAAGGAATTAGGCAAGGCAAGAATCAGAGTATATTTCTTAATTGTCGTGGATCCTTGAAGTCGATTCTATTTGCACGAAAGTTTTTAAAAGGTTATTGCTGTAAAAGAGAAATTAATCTCTGTTGATGCAGATGTTTTAGAATTCCCTGATATTCTGGTCGTTAAATGGCCGTTAGAATTTAGTATATTGTAACCTTTTTAAGTGCGTGTGTGTGTTCGTGTTTGTGTGCGTGCAATTATAAAGCTGGGCTGAGTGACCCTTTTCAGCTAAAGTTGGAACAAGTTGATGGGGTCTTTTGTGAGATAGGTTTCGCATGACGTAAACTTGGTTAACAATACTCTATTTCTCTGAGTGTATGAACAGCAAAGCTTTATTGACTTGAAATTCGGATTTTTCGAGGTCAAAGTCCGCAAACAACTTTATGGTGCATGAATCCGGGGATTCCAATCCATCGAAATCTTGATAATTTTTATGAATATGCAACTTTTACCTTCTAAAGTTTTAAGGGTTATTACGTTAGAATGTGGATGGGTCTTTACAATAGCCGGCTGCACTGTATTCAATCTTGTAGCATGGAAATTTTGAACCTTAAAACTTCCGGTCATCTCCGTATTATTTTCGAATATCATTTTTTCAAAATATAACTTGCAACAGGCATCAATAATTCGTAGTTCTTTAATTGTTAACGAAATACAATTGGTAGTCATTCCGTTACAAGATAAGAGAAGACAAAGCAAGTTCCACTCATTGAAGTTAGATTTCTTATATCACTCACGAAAATTTCAAGGAGTAGCACTTTTCCAGTGAATCAACCATTTCTAATTTGAAGTCCAACATTGAACGTCGTAATGTTCTCTTTTTATTGTATTCATAGATCCTGAAACACTCTTAACATCTCGAAATGAAATTAGCGCTTTGAAATATAATTTTATTATTTCATAGTTATTCCAATATCATATCCAAAGTTATTCCTCGGGTTTTGGAAGTCAATGGATTTGAATTAATTTTTCCAGTAGAGAAATCCCAAAAATTTGACGAGATGTTTTATAATAATTGACATTATTTTTATAGATTCTCTGCCCTGTTTTCGGAAATAAGATATGCTTTGGTGCAAATAAGAGCAATGCTTAATTTATTCAGATGGTTATCTGAAACTAATTAAATTAATTCATCGTTCTAACCAAGTTTTTGAACTACTGTGTAGGAGAAAATGATCAAAATATTTGCATTCAAGCACTATTCCATTTGTTGTTGTTGTTGGAAATGTAAATAATAATTAGTCTGACACTGCTAGAGTTCTACGCTATGTAATTTTTTAAACTAGCTTTACATCACAAGGAGCGAAATACGCAAACCTTTGCATTTTGTGAATATTAAGATTTCCAAATTTGTTTACACCGCTTCAAAATTTTTAAATTCTTTTTGTTAAGGAGTCGAGACGAAATAGAAAGAAGCTGTTTAACTGTTGTAAGGCATAACGAATAAGCGTCTGCTGTATTCCTTTATCAAGGACTAATTTTTCTTTTAAATGTAACCGCATGTTTCACTATTGAAGCCTTTTCACTTATTCTTATGCTTGTTTAGTGTGAAAATCCAAATGAAATGAAATACATCACACGGTTCAATTTTTGTGCATATCACTTCCAGTATACAATCAATAAACCCTTATAGCGATGGTAACACCTTGTATAATTGTAAGTTTTATAGGTGATTTTGAGAAAGCGAATTCGATTTTGGCAAATTTTGATCATCGTTATCCAGGATATGCTGTTATTGCACTACGTCGTATTGGAATCGAGCGACGCTTTGCGATGAAACAAGCAGGAGATAGGCTAGTTATCTGTAATTATAAATTAAATTTTGGATTCTATTAGATTCAATGATCATCTATTGAGTGATATCTATAATTTTTCACGAATTCTTTTCTTTAAATTAGATTATTAGTAGTTGGAAAATTATAGGGATTCTCCCGACTATTCTTCTGTGATATCACGTTTTGAACGCCTCATACACGATTCACGTACTCCGCGCAAGCTGTCCGCATTTTATGCCCTGAAACTAGCGAGATTTCACGCCAAAACACGAAATGACCGTAGGCTTGCCGAAAAAATTATCAGAGATGCAATAAATCGTGACAAGGTAAGATGAAACGTTACAAAATCATATTACCATGCATAAACTGATACTAGCATATTACTATCCCGTCTTAAAGATTTCTTAGTATGATTTTCTTAGTATGAAAATTTCTTTAGTAGTAATAAATATGATATTCTTTTCTTTGTTTTCTTATATTCTGAACTTCTTGATTATTTTAATGATGGAAAAAATACATTTGCCATTGCAGAGCAATCCACAGCTTTACTTGGCGCTGGTTGATTTAGCTTATACGGCGCCACTATTTAACGAACGAGATGTGATCGAAGCACTGAATGAAGTTCTTGAAAGTGATCAGCTTTCTGATGAAGATAAATTGCGTTTTTCGCAGAGAAAGTTGGACTTTTTGGAGGATTTGGGAACGGACGTTGAAGCGTTAGTTTCGATATTTTTGTTTTTTACTTATATTTGAGCATTATAAAAATTGTATGTATTGGCAATCAATCAGTTTTTGTAATTAGAAGTTACGAAATTCTATTAAGCATAATTTCTACATGTACATGTTTCGCCCACATTATTTTTGTCTTTCTAATTGTTTGTAATTTCTATCATTTTTAATTTTCTTTTTGGTTTTTTATTTCTTTTTCAGTTCTTTATAATTTCAGCATTTTTAATCTTTTTGTCTGCTCTGGTGTAATTTTATATCTCACTTTATCCTATCCTCATTGGAGTTCTTACCTCATTAACAGAGTAACATAATAGATGGACGTTATCCGTTAGTTTTGTCTAATGAGTTCCATTTTTTTAGTAATTTAACGTAAATAGTAATTTAATTTAAATTTTACGGCCTTATTGTCGGTAGGGGAATCTCGTATAAAAAATGTGAAAACGCCGAGAAACTTTTAACAAGATGAGACTCTGATTTAAAACAAATTATTCGTTTGTTTCAGCCTTCAGAAGCATCTCGAATATCACACACAACTTCAAAAAAGTATTGAAAATATCGCTGTATCAAATAAAAGACCTGCTGAGAGAGGTTCTGGGTAAGTTATTACTTCCTTCATTAGGGAGATGTAATTATTAAAATCCGATATCATCAATTTTAAAACTTTCAAATTTCACAAACTGTGAGCGTTCACTTTCAGTGAGTCAGTTGACAAAAAAATGCGACCATCTGAGTGTTATATGGCATATCCAACTCCTCAACAACAACAATACTATGCAGGTGCACCTAGCACAGATAATGGTAAGTAATAACGTTCAGAAAAAGGGCCTAATAGAACAACTCCATAGGATCGCGAAGACATGCCTGCTTTTGAAATATACGATCGTTAGGAAGTACGTGCTAATGCACGATTTGCAAACAAAATATCTCGAATTATGTGTTTGTATGTGTGTATGTTTGTAAGGGTGAGAGAGAGATTTCAGTGCTATCGGAGTGATTTGCAGTCTTCATAACACTTCAGAATACATTAAGCTCAAATTTGGTAGTGCGCAAATACCAATAACACCAGCCTGTTGACACTTATATTTTGTTTTTTCTTTCCTTGTAACAAAGTATGAGTTTAACTGAAAGGAGGAAATGAGTACTGCTGAGCCATTTTACTGGAACGAGAAATTGAATCCTCAAATTTGAATTAATTTAAAGGTGTAGCAGCAGTAGCAGCGGCATATGGAACAATACCAGCAGCAGCAACAGCTGGCCAACAACAGCCACCGATATCCAACACGGCTCAATATTATTATCATGGACAACAACAGCAACCAGCAATAGTTCAACCAGTTCCCGTCTTAACAACCATTCAACCGAATTATGTTCAGCAATGATATGAGAAATTAGTAGGATTTGGAAATATCAATGTAAGCTTACCTTTTTGTCAAATTATCATAACCATCCAAGTGATTTTTGATAGCAATTTCTCAGCGAATATTCAAGTTCATATTACTGCTGTTGTTTTTTTACGAGATCATTCGATTTCTGACATTTATGGTTCAATGTTCATTTCAAGCCAGGTAGTGTTGTGAAAAGAGATAGTTCCATGAATTTAAACTGCTCTTGAACAGAGTTCTCGAAAGTTGCTCGAAATATATTGCTTTGTAGTATCTGTCATTGCATATAGGGTGACCATTTTATTAATTTTAAGGACGATCATACTTCCACAATTGATATGTAGATTGTATCTTTTTGTATTTGTAAATTTTAATGGATAATTAAATTATTGTTGTTTGGTGAACTTTATTGTTATACTGTTTTGCAGCTAGTTTTGGAAGTTTTCTTCGTAATTTCCATTTTTTCTGTTTAATTTTGTTTTAATTCTCACTCAATTTATGTTTGTAGTTCGTTTTAGTGCGTATTTGCTTATTTGAGTTTTGAAGGAAAAAAAAGCCCGTTCAATTTGATGTGAGCTGATTCAGTAACACGAAAAAGATAGACTTCAACAGCGCTCTTTCACACGTAAACTGAACTGGACAGGGCCGGCGAAGAGATACAAACATGAAAATATGGAAAATGAGCACTAAAGCATCATACCACCAAATATCTTGATTTTCGAAATTGGAATAAGTGGTTTTAGTGCTCATAGAATGCCGTCATTTGGAACGTTTTTGCAGGCCACCCATTGTACACACAGTTAGAAGTCTTGAATGAATTACTTTTCAAATCACTCTCTTTAATTTCATTCACGAAATTCAATAACAGAACATCAACAGCGTTGAAACTCTTCGTTTATTTTATTTTGTGAAATCTTAAATAATTTACAAAAAAATGACAATGTAAGGGGACTTTCAGTATGTGTGTCGTTATTTATGGAGAATCTGAAAAGAGAAAAATTGCACAGAAAAGAGGATATCTATCATTGAGTTGAAAATCTTTTCCTGACCTTTCCGGCCATAGAGTGTTTTATTGCTCGCCGATTGATGAATGATTATAATTTGAGTCTTTCGTTAAAATTCTGGTAACTTTCAAAATAAATCACTGTAAATGTAACCACTTTAATTTCATGCTAATTTTGGAACAGTTCAAATTACAAAGTTAAATTTCACGTATTTCTAAGGACACCGTTGGTGTGACAAGATGTTATTTCACATTTGGCAAATTGGAAAATAATTTTGTAAAATTATGAAAACTTCAAAATTTATCATTCAACTACCGTAACTGACTATAAGTATATTTAAATTTAATTATTGGTTGGCATTTGAACCACTTGAAGTCTAGTGTATCGCGACAAGATGTTTTCTACAAATTAGTTTAAAATATTTTATGCACTTTATTCGGAAAAATTCAAAATCAAACAATAGCATTTAAAAAATCTAAAATGTATTTTAATTTAGAGAGCACTTCTTGAAAATTGTATTTATCTGGAAATAAATGAACGAAGTGCTGAAAAACCTGATTAACTAATTGAGTCAGGAATCTGATCGAAATTTATTGCATGAATTAAATGAAAATTACAAATATTGAGTAATTAATTAACGTCACAGGTATTTTTAAAATTATAGATTTAATGAATTTAATAGAAAATGGGAACTGACTTTTGTATTAACTGTACATTGGATAATTTTCCATAGAACAACAAATTGTTAGTAAGGGATCTAAGATATTAATTTATTTTTGTGTTTTATTATTAAAATGCAAGTACACTGTAGTTCCTTACTAATAACTAGTTTTTTAAAAAGAAATTTTAAATTTAAAATTACAAAAGTTATTTGCTTTTAAAATAATCACTTTGCGAAATTTTATTTTATTAATTGAATAATTTCAACAGATAATTTCAGGTGACATTTAAATTTGTCCTTTTTCGACTTCATGCTTAATATCAGCATTACTTCATTTCTGTTTGAATTATAGCTCCCTAGCAACAGCACTTAAAATGGCTAACCTATTTATTCACTGACCAGCAGTCTCCATGGAGAACGAAAAGGTTCGCTGTACAACATCAGTTATGAACATCTGTTCTCCTATGCTTAGCCTGCTTCATTGATTTCAAAATTGTTTTTTGCAATATTTTACTAATACGAAACTTACATCACTGAACTGCTAAAATTCTGTAAAGTTTAGATAAATTTACAAATTATTGGTTGTCATTGTGGATTATTATCAGTAGTTTAATTTACTGATAAATTTTAGGCCTATCCCAAAAAAAAGCCCATACTATCCATCATGTCGGATACTGTTGTGTACTTATCGAGAACATCTCAACGGCTTATTTCGCTTACAAAATATTTCATCCAATTTCCTATTCTTTAAAGGAAAGACAAATTTTCAATAGGAATTTTATACTTCATTATACTGCCAATTTTATGTGCGAGTAAGTTCAATTAATTCTGTGCTTTCTTATTAGCTGAAATATCCAACGTCAATTTTGCTATCACTCTGAACTTCTTTCTTCCCTTCTTTGTTAACCTTTTTCTCTCATTTTACCGCCGAACTTGTCAAAGTTCAAAAAGCTAACATTCCTGTTTCATATCTTTTATAATTTCACTGTGAAACATTGCTTCGCTATTTCTATTTGATTTCTATTTTCGAATCTTTTTAAATTCCATTAAATTTGATTTGCTAATGTAATCAACCATTCCTTGAAACGTAATTGATTTTCATTTTTTTTTAAAATAAGTATTACAAAAATTTTCAATTATAAAATGATTTTTAAAATCTTCCACTAATTTCACCATGGATTTATCCATAATGAAATCAATGAAAGCTTTTAAATTAATATTTTTTTCCAATATTTTCGTAAAATTTTAGATGCTATCGCATGATCAAATATTACTTCATACAGTCATAGTAAGATAATTTTATCTATTCAGGTAGACGTACGGTATGCTTCAGTTATGCAATAATAATAATAAGGAAGAGGAAGAGAATGACGAAGAGCAATTTTGGAAGAAACCGCTTGGTGCATGGATAAAGTTAATTTTATAATTAAATATATTTATAACAAACTCTGTCCATTTTACCGATCTCAGTTGCTAATAGTGAAAATTCCTTTTAATGATATATTTTAGTGATATGAGGAAGCAAGAATTATGCCTTACAAAATAAGATTTTTTTTTAAATATCTGACCATTTAGGATGTTAGAAAAAATTTTTCAAAAAAAACTTTAAATTTAAGTTAAAGCGGTGCACTTAAGATTTGTTTTAGGGATTGTATCATTGGAATGGATGCACTGCTTCCGGAGGCAGCGTGGAGAACAGAAGCATACCGTGGACGTGTTTTACGATTTGCGGAACTCTGCGACGGTTTCGCTTTCAGTCTTCTCTTCCTTTTAGTGTAAGTGCCATAAAAGTTTTTTTTGATCTTTTCTAATTTGTTGTATTTGAGAAGGAAAATTGTTGAGATGAGAACAAGTAGCCTAATTGTTACGCTTAACGTAAATTAACGTAACGCCAACTCTTCCAGTTCATATTGGTCTATTTGAGGTTGCAATTAGCATCAGTTATTGGAAACAATTAGAATAAAATTATGATCGGAAAGATTTCTTGTAATGTTTAAACGAGTAATTGTAAATGATGAATTGAACAAAGTGAAAGATGACGTTACAGGGAATCGGATACGTTAAATTTGATAGTAATGCGTGATGGAAGAGAAAATTCACCGTCAGATACAGTCACCAGTTTGAAAAGACTTTCAGTACTGCTAGAAAATATTCGGAATTTTTATCGCGTAAGTCTTCTTACGATAACTTCAAGCAAAATTTAACTTTAAATTTGAACTTTAAAATGTATTTTTTATTCGTTAGTATTATTTCAATTTGGCATTATGAGATTTATTAACAAAGCATAGCAAATATTCCGAATTCATTCAAATTCAGTCAATTCAGACGAACAGATTGAAGTATTCATAGTTTTTTTTTAAATTTCTGTTTGCTATCGATGATAATTGTTGTTGCATTGGCTGATAATAAATTATCATAATCACCTGAAGTGTCATAAACCTTGCAATTACTGTGCAAGTGCAGGTGGACATAATTAAGGTTAATTTATTTGAATTATTTATTCAATTGAGTTAATATTTTTACATTTTCCTCAAAGTTTGTTGTTTGTGTGTTGGAAGGCTGAAATGATTGATTGCATATAAAAAGAATAGTCGAAGATGGTGTGAACTGATAACAAATACCTCTCATTACATGATTCTTTCCCTATTATCACTGATAAAGGTGTAATACTCAAACAATCATTCATATGACAAAAATTAGACTCGTTTTTACAACGATTATTTACAAAATTATTCAAATTTTTCATTTTCATTTAATATTTAAAATATAATATAAGATAATATAATTTTTTAAATTATATTATCTTTTAAAAAAATTTAAAAAATTATATTATCGAAAGAATTGATAATATAATATTTGTGTGAATTAATTTCTAATAGAAAAATAGGTGAATTATTATTTTATAATTGCATTCATTTTACCACCAATTTTTTTTAAATTTTATTTTACGAAATTTAATTGCAAAAATTTTTTTTTGCCAATTCTAACTTTTGAATGTTTTAAAATATGTATTTCGATAATAAAAACGAAGTGGAGGAGTAACTGAAGAAGAATAATTGAAGTAAACAAAATTGGAATTTTTTTACCTCATTTATTATGAAAATGTGTCCGGTCGTTCTGAGCTCAACCGGTTGATCTATGAGAGTAGTAGTGGCTGTGGTATGAGAGAAAGGAGAAATATGAAATTTCACCTAACACTCTATGCTGTCAATTCTTCCGTTTGAATTGAGAATGAAATAAACCCAGCAGTGACCTGCTGATTTAGCGTGCTTCCTTACTTCTGCAAATTCCCGACAATTAATAAGTATTTTTTTGTTAGAAAAAAAATTGCGATTGTTTTAGTTGAGTAATGCGGCACTGTAATCAATCAATTAATTGATATTTAAATATCTCAATATTATTGAAACGATAATTAGAGTTTTTCTTTCTTTCTCTTCCACGGTATTTTAGAGTAAATTAATTTTAGTAAAATATCCGCTGAGAAGATAAACGAAGGCTTTGATCAGTGGAGCAATTCCATACGAATTATTCATAACTCTTCCTTTTAGTTCAAAAAAATATCAAAATAAAACAGTCAATTAAAATAATATTTATTTAACATTGCTATATAAATAAACTTTTCTCACATTTTATTTAAACGATATATCTAAATTAACAATTCAAAATTTTTATTCCTAGAAGATTTAATTAATGAATCCAACTTTTAGAATTTCAAATTTCGGATTTTTGATTTCTAACTTCTTTGTTCATCTCAAAATTAACATTTTTATATTATAAATTTTATCATTCAGTTAAATCTGAATGTAATTCTAATCTGATTCATATTGAAGTTTAAATTTCAGTACATTTATCCGAAAGAAATGCCAGACGGTTAGCATTTCTTTTTTTTGTTGTTCAAATTCTCCGTGTTGCAAATGTCACTTCACAATGATAAATGCTGTAACGCTTTTTTCTTAAGTAATTTAAGAATGATAAGATCGGTTCCATTTATGACAGTTAGATGAATTTCATGCTCTTCCAGTAATTGATAACGCTCGCTCGTTGATAAAAAGTAGCACTGTAATTTTGGATAGGAAAGTTTATTTATGAAACGTACTGAATGTGTGCGGTAAGGTTTGTTCTGAATAAAAGGTTGAACTAATGGAATGTTTGTTGTACTACGAAGGTTGTACTGATCCAACGATCTTCCTCTCTCAGTGGACAGCCTTAATGGACTGTTGTTGTTAGTTATTGTCACATACACACAGGTACAGGTACAGAAACACGACAGGTACAAACGAACAAGGATGGCTCTACAATTTAACCGATTTCACATTATCTCTTTCATGGTCATGCCAGTTCTAAAATCTGTTAAAAACATTATTGTGCAAATATTTCTTCATTATTTCAATCTATCTAATCGATATTTGAATTGATATTAATCAATTAATTAATTAATTGATCGATCAAGGAATTTCACATTTTCACGTTGCTCTTTTATATTTTCACGTTGTTAGCTTTATTTTTACAACAAAGCATAGTGGTACGAATTATAAAAGGCAAGTTTAATTGTAATTTTGCCGTTTTAGAAAAAGAATGGGAAATTAAATTAGTAATACTAAAACAAAACACAATGATTTTGAGTCACTCGGGTTTACTAGGTATTTGCATAGTTCGTTTTCTTTTCATTTTCATATATCACCTGTTTAGACTTAATTTAGATACTTAACTTTATGATTCATAAAGAAAAAACTTACACGGAAGTGTTAATATCAAGCAAGATTTATGTGCGTGTCTTATAAAATTAGTTGTGAATAAATTGGCTACCTTCTCAGAAACCTAACTACCACTAATTATTATAAAAATAATTAATGAACTTTGGTGATTAATTTTTTTAATGGATTCTTAATTCACTAGAAATAAAACGATGACCTATAGGAATAAAACGCTCAAGAATTTATATATATCATTTTGCACTGATACTTCAGTGTCCTTTTTATTAAGCTTATTTTGTGTTAAATATAAATTCGAATCATTGCAAATCTCAAAAGAGAATTTTGAAGATCAAAAAGAAATATAAAAAGCTGAAATTCAATTAAATTACTGAAACAGTTACTGATGTGATATATTCCAGTGAGGCATTGAAGAGTATAAAATAATTTCAGTTCAATTCTGCCAGTTCCTGTCTCTCTCCAATCCATTCATATTAGTTATTTGAATTGTTTGGAAGTAAAAGCGAACAATTAAAAATTTGTTGAAAAAATTTTGGGCAATTTAGAAAATGAATTGCCTTTACAGCAAACAACAAAATTACAGTTCTTTTGAAATGAAATAAATTGTGCCTTAAAAATTTTATTGTTCATTTACAGAAGCAATTGAACAAATTGATTGTGATGCCATTACCGGATCTTTTGACCATCGTACGGAACCCATGCTCCGGTTCGTTTCTTCTTTTTCCTTTTATGCTTCTGTTTTTATTTTTTCCCGATATCACTACAACTCACCAAAAATGTTTATTTCATTGTTGTATCATCGGAATGACAACAACGACCTCTCTTCTGATATCACTTTGATCCATCACTTATTCCATTTGCATACTATCAATTTCTCCTTTCAGCATTTTCTTCCGATTTGTGTAATAGTAGTAATTGAAAAAATTTAATTTTTTTATTTCAAAATTCTTTTAATTGCTATGGCATTTTGATTTGATAATTAGTACAACCAATGATTTGATAATTAATTGATAATTAAATTGAGATTTGATAATTAACATAACCAGTAAAGCTATGTCACATCCTTCTGTTATCAGTCATCCATCTTCACTTGTAGGCTCTCAGACTGATAAAGTCTCTGATATATATATATATATATATATATATATATATATATATATATATGACTTATCAATCTTTCACGTACGTGTCATTTTATTGATATATTTCTTTTTCAGAATATCACAGTCAAAATTACCGTAATAAAGTCAAAATTATGTAAAAATAAAGTTTTTCAAAAATTTTATTTCATTCAAAAAATTTTCGATGCTTATGTTTAAATCAAGCAGCACTAATCTTACGTGTAATTTTTCTCGTACGTTTTGCGTTGCGTTTAAAAGCGGTCATTGTCTTTCAAAACTCTATATTATTTTCATATGAATGAGTTAAATTAGTTTTGATAAGCTGAGAGTACAATCGTTGTTGAACAGTTGTTGAAACAATTGGAGAGGAAATGAAAAAGAAACTTTATGCGAGCTGATGATATTCGATATGCGACACTGACGGAATGTTCAAATTATCCATCAATCACTTCAAATATTCCGGCCTTTCAGTTAACTCTAAAATACTTAAGAGACTGTAGTAGAGTGTGGTAACGTAGCATTTAAGTAAGTAATAATGTAGGGGCATGTGACATGGTAATATAGCATGTAATTTGTAAAAGAATCAATTTCTCTCTCCAACATCTTTAAACCTTCAAATAGGAATAAAGTAAATATTTAAGAAGTAAGGGTTTGATTAGTTTAAATTAAAAAAATAATTTAAAAATAATTAAAGGAATAAGAAAGAATGAATGTGTCGAGCAAGGAAAATGACTACTTAAGTTTCTTTCTTCTCTTTTAAATTCGCTAGGCAATTGTGTTTATGGCTATATAAGTGCCTTTTAAGCTTCGTTGAAGGTAAATAAGTATTACTTATTACTGCACACCAATATGCCTGATATCTTAATACATTGAAAAATGGCGCAGAAGACAGGAAGGATGTGTCATGACTCCGTCCAGTGGAAAAGGTCAATTGCACAAAGCACCCTATCCTTCCTCCACAATCCATTGTTTGGCTTACCATTTGCATATATCGGAAGAGAAGTGATCATTGTACACGGCCATCACCTGCATATTTGCCCCCGCCAGAATCACTAATTAATTCGAATATAGTTTGCTGTCCTAGTTGTTGTTGTTGTTATCGTTATTGTTATCGTTGTTGTTGTTGTTATCGTTATTGTTGTTGTTGTTGTTTGTCGTCTTTTTTTTCCTATCATATTTTTTTAAATGTTTTAGAGCAATAATATACACTAAGAGGAAGATTGTTTACTTAACATTTAGGATAAAGGTAAAGTAATATGATAAGGTAAATATGGTAAGGTAATATGATAAAATTTGTTTACATAATATTTAATTTTGAATAAGTCTAGCAAATAAGGATTACTTTAACTTTTCTTATGCATTGTCCTCCTAATTTTATCACTTTAGGTTTTTATTGTTTTGACTTTTTTTTTCTTTTTTAACAATCAAATATTTATTTATGCATCTTTTTCCTTAAAGTTAATTGCAAACAAACATATCATTAATTGATGAGCATTGTTTGCACTGTTTATCCATGGAAAGGTATATTATTATTGTAAAACTTGTGTCCTCGTCGGCGCATTTGTCTCTTCCTCAATTTCAAAGTATAATGAATTCTTTCATCGAATTAATATGAACATGTAGTGTGTGTGTGTGTGTGTGTGTGTGTCTGTGTTTGTGTGTGTGGGTGCGTATCCGCGCTTCTACGATACTTACATGTCGTAATGATAGGAGAGAGATATGACGGTCTCATTTAAGTTTATGAACTTATTCGCTTGACAGATATGAACGATAAATTTGTCTAGGAATTTGCGCACACAGTTTCGTTCATCTTCCTGTCCTCGTACTTCATCCTCCTCCTTACGCCTTTTCATTCACAGATATGTTATGTTAATGCGATGGACTGATATTTCTTGAGAATGTTGAAAAGGCGTCTCCTAGGCTGTTAGTGTTGTAAACCCATTTCCTTCTTCACATTTAAATTCATTTCATTTCATTTCAAATACACTTTTTACCCTTTACATTCTTTTCTTTTCATACAAAATAAACGATCTTTCTTCTCGGATCGATCGGTCTATGCCGCATACATTACGATAAGGTACTATATCGGATCGACCTATGCCGCATACTATATTACGATAACATTACGATAAACTGTTTATTTGTGAAAAGTGGAAAATTGTTTTTATTCTAAAGCTTCTATAGAGAGTTATGATAAATGAAGAAATGTTGTAGTAGTAAAGAGATCGGATCGGGTCGTGATCGGGTTGTCCGGACTTGTTATACGGCATCGTCTCCAATGTTACTATCCCCTACGACTTATGTCTTCTAGTCATTAATTTCAATATTTAATTACTGCTTTTGAATTTCACAGTTCTGTACCATCCATCTTTTATTTTTCTGTCCAATTTAATAAATTCTAATTTTACTGTTACTTTATAAGTTCACTGCAAACCTCTAAATATTAAAATCATTTTATTCTTATTCTAAATTTAATTCTCACTAATACGAATACATAGCTGTAAAATGAAACTTTCGATTTCAGTTCATTGATTTTCCTTTCTATTATATTATTCTTTGAAAAACAACCGAAACAAAAAAGAAAGCACGAAGTTTTCTTAGACATCTCCTCTAAATGATAAGAAATGATAATTGAAATTATTTAAGCAACAATTTCGTAACAGTACGAACAGTTGTTTGATAAAAGATAATCTTCAATTTTATCTTTTCTTTCAGTCTATCATTCATTATGTGTTTGTCCTTGTGAATTTAACGCTGATGGAAATTATCACTTAAAATTGTTTCATAAATGATTTTATTCCTTGCATTTACTGCAATATTTTAGTTACCTCTTTAAGAAGAGAGAGAGAGAGAGAGAGAGGGAGGGAGAGGGAGAGAGAGATAAACTGTAAATATAGTTATGTGCGAAAATATTGATAATATCATTTATCCATTCCATCGCATAGTATCATTATCTCTCCGCTATATTCTAATCCAACCCAAATCGAAAGGTATTGGAAAGCGCTAGTGCTTGTTTGCTTTAAGTTATTACTTTCCTTTATACCATCACTTATACAAAAACTTAACCCCTCACCTTTAACATTACTTATCTTCCTATGTATTTCCATGCAGTGGGTGTGTGTGTGTTATCACTAAAAAGAACGGTAAAATCGTTTTGCATATTATATCAAAATTTTTATTCATTCTATTATTAATAGGTAAAAATTAAATTATTCGAAAAAAACCAAATTAGCCATTTTTGCTAATTCATTAATTCTTATCAACGATGTTATTTACATTTGAAACACATGAAAAGCATCATAATAAAGCTAACACAATTAGTGTACTTTCTTTAATTAATTGCAATATAAAAGAATTTTGAATTCAAATTTTAACAGTGAATTTTGAGTTTCAAGTAATGGTAGAGACAAGTAATGGTACTAAGAGCCATATGCATTAAGATAGCAAAAGTTTGAAGTCAAATTACCAATAGCGCCTAGACAATTTGAAACATAAAACCACTCTATTTCCTTTTCTTTTATTTTTATTCTCAGCGAAAATTGATGGACAATGTTTCATTCAAATTTACATTTACATTCACATAAATAAGCAGCCGTAAGCTACCTGAACGCCAAAGGTCAAATATTTGGAAAGTATAGAAATATTACTGGAAATGTTCTTTAGGATATTAGTGGATTTAAAGTATTAGGATTTTTTGAATTACAGTTTTTTTTTCCTTTTGAAATTTTTTGAAAATTTAACAATTATATTGTAGGCTTACTTAAGCTCAATCACATTCGCCTTAAATCAGTTACGACTTAGCAGATTGTTTTGCATTCTTTTCAATTTATATCATTAAAATTAATTTATTTTTATTTCAATTACCTTTTCCTACGATTACTATGCCTGAAATGAAACGATTTGCTAATTTTCAACAATTTGTTGATCAAAATTTGTCGTGTGCTTTAATCAAATTTTTTGTTTTTGTTTTTGTGGCCGACTAATTTCACCATTTTTCTATTTCTTTTGTTCCTTCGAAAAAAAAGAACAAATCTCTTTTTTTGCTTGCCGAACGGATGAGATCCATCCGTTCAGCTCATTGTTCTTACTCCTTCAATTCTCAGTGAAATTTTTATGCCAACTATTTTTGATATCATTTATGGTCGTCGCATCATACATAACAATAAAATTAAATTAATGTGCTTTAAATATTTCAAATATATGTGACTGTAATTTCAATTTCTTGTTTTGTTCAATTTCGCTTCATTTTATTTTTTGTGCGATCAGAATGTATTAGTTTAATGTGTTGGTTTCCGATTTACATCAAAAGTAATCAAAATTTTGCTACATACTTTTAATCAAAATTTAATTCTATTCTTAAATATATTTCAATTATTCTTGCAAATGCAAACATAACGAATATTTAAACAAAAATCAGAAAACTAAAAGTACCACGCTAACGTATATTCATCAATAGATGAGCTAGAATTCACGTAGACGACTTAAATTGAAAATTGTTGCAGATAATTGTGAAAAGGATGTAAACAATGTATTGCTATTATTGTTGGGATGCGCAGTTCACGGTGAACAACGTGATAAATTCATTGAACGTATTAAACGTATGGAAAATGAACTACAAACAGCGCTCATAAATCAAATCAAAAAGGTCGTCGTCAAATTTTGTTTACATTGTATTATTTACTTTTGTGTGAGACACTGTGTTCGTCATTCTATTCTTATTAAAATAATTATTAAAAATTTAAAAGCGAGTCGGATCGGTCAAATTCAGGAAATGTTTATGTTTATCGTTGAATGATCGATCAATCTCAGTAGCAGAAAGATTTGTGATGTCATTTGATAGTTTAACTGTTTAAAAATTATTTATAGGATTAGATTAGTAAGTGACGAGGATAAATGCATAAAGTACCTGAACTCTTCTTTTGTTTGATGGATCACTTCCTATTCTTTTACTTAAATAGCAATTTCAGGTGACGGAAGAAGGTGATTGTGTACTTAATGTTCAAGCTTTAGAACTAATTTCTGTAAACGATCAAAAAACAACGATATTGGCTCATTTGGAAAGCGTAATGAAAGAACGTGATAGGTACGCTAATCGATTATACGAAATATCCAGCGAACGAGTTAGTTAGTTTCTCTTAATTTTTAATTAAAAACGGAGCAATGTTTTTTTTGATAACACTCCCGTATTTTTCATTTGAGGAAATTAAAAAGTATTTTTTATTTTGAAAAAATTAAAAAAATAAAAATGTCCTTTGTTTCCACATTGCCTCCACAATGTGGTCTCATTTGAATAATTCATTGTAAAGCTGTAGTTATGTTGTAGGAAATTGATGAAAACAGTACAACCACCGGCTCTTCATCAGTGACCAGTGAAATGATAAGGACAATAAGGCAGCTATCAGAGAATAGATGTGGTAGGTGATATCACTTATCACTTATCATTCAGACAGACATAGAAGCACTCTCTATCATGCATTCATTCATTTCCCTGAATATCATTTCTGCAAACTGTTGAGGAAAAAAAATTACAGAAGATCGTATTCCATCACCCACAGCAATGGAAAGGCATGCAAATGTTGAACTTGCATCTGCGAAAGCGGAACTCCGAAAACTGAGGAATATAATGTAAGTTACGTTTACGTTGAAGCATTACTTCACAATTGATTCTTTTACAACTTGTACAGGCACTTCAAAAGAAGCAACCGATTTTTTGCGTAGCCGTATTTGTTAAGTAATAATTTCAGATGTTCTAAGAGTTCAAATGTCCTTTTTTGCATATAAATCAAGCGATAACAGTAATATTTTATTTTACTTCCTCAACAGTGAAAATTTGAATCGAATTTGTACGTATATAGAACCAAATTAAATTTTAATTTTCTCCATTGGAATTTGTTATCCATTTTAATTTCAGTGTCACATTTAAATTATACCATTGTGAATACAAGCAAATGAATTGCTAATAAAATGAAGCAGAAATAGTTATACAATCAAATACTTTAACTTCTGGAACAAATGACTACCTTTACGATTGTTCGGCTTTTTCTATCATTTAGAATTTAAAGATAACAATAGTTGTAACTGATTATTTTAAAGTTTTGACAGTTTTATTAAGGATGACTTTACTTCTCCGCTTGTTTAATGATATTCTCTATGAGATCATCTTTAAACAACACACACATTTGACGTATCTTCACGTACACATGTAATATGATGAGTGATGATGTGTGTAATTAAAATTAACTACTAAATGAATAAATTGATGTTGATGGATGATTTTGTAGAGAGGAAAGAGATGAAATGATCGCAGAGTTAAAAGATGAGGCTGAAGCTCGTGAAGTGCATCTTCTGAAAATGCAGCAAGAACGACTGGAACTTGTAAAGGATGCTCGTGCAGCAAAGGATTATCGCGATGAGCTTGAATGCCTACAGCATAAGGTCAGCTGCTGCAGTTGTTAAAATTTTCTGTTGTAATTATTTCATTAATTCTATCCGAGCTGAGCCATTTCTAAATCTCCCATTTCATCATTTCTTTCTTAATTTCTCTATTATTCAAATTTTTTGCACTAATTTTACATTTGTGTAGCACAGCTAAGGAGGCTCTTAAGTTAGTCCTGAGAGTACCACTGAGAGCGGTATCATCAGTGTGGTACCATTAATTTATTGAATTTTCTATTTTCTAATGGATTAGCCAAATGACGAGATTTTAACATTTATTACTTGCAGCTGGTAAATTATGATAAGCTGGAAGCTGACAATGGCAAATTGAAAGAGAAATTGTCAGATTTAGATTTTTTCAAATCTCGCGTAACGGTATGTTCCTTTTGCTTATCACCTTAAAGTGAAAATATTTATTAAGTTTAGGAAATTTCTCTTCCAAGCATAATATTTCTGTTTCAAATTTCAATCCATTTTTTCTTCTGACATAATCAAGCAAACCCAATTTCTAACTTTCTTTTTTAAAATGTCGGAAATTAAATTGATTTGATTGAAGTAACACAATAGGTTATTAGGAATTAAGTTGGTTTTATTTATATTTGAATTTACGCAATTCCCCTAAAATTTAAAACAAACTTTAAACTAACATACTTGAAATACTCTTTTTCGTGCAAAAACGTTTATCATTTTTTACAATTTTGATAATTTAATTTGCTTCATTGATTGTAATGGAAATTTTTTTGCAGCAATTGAAGGAAGAAAATGAGATAATGCAGGAGTCGTGCTCGGTGCTGGAAGATCAGCTTGAACAGTGCCAGCGGAGAGTTTCAAATCATACTGATATGGAAACGAAATTAGCTGATTATCAACATCAAATAAAACAATATGTTGCCGACATTACAAAGGTTTGTTTTTGCAAAGAAATAAAATGAAATGATATTTTTTCCATTAAGTCACACCTTTTTCTTTTCTTTAAAAGTGAAATATAATTAAATTAAAGTATGAAATTTTTTTTAGTTCATTTATGTTCTTTAAAGAATTTTGAAAATTTTTTTCTAATAATTTCATACTTTTTTGTTGGTTTAGGATCGGAATAAAATTGAGCATTTGTTGGTGGAAAATGGTCGTTTGGAAAGGGAATTGAAAAGTGAGCAGCAAAAGAGTTTGACGTTAGAACGAAAAGTGGAATGTATGCACGAGGAGGATAGACAGTGCGTGGGTGAGAATTTCGGATCGTTGGGTAGTCAGATAGCCGAGGATGACAAGAAACGAATTTTGGAATTGGAATTGGAAAATAGGAAATTGAAAACGAAACTGACGAATGCTAAGTAAGAGTGTTTTCTTCATCGATTAAAATTACAGTGAAGAGATTTAACCGTTAATCTTTTCACTCCGATAGGCTTACTTAAGTCAGTGTGTTTTTGTGTCTTAAGTCAGTCTTAAGTCAGTGTCTTAAGTCAGTGTCTTACTTAAGTCAGTAAGTCAGTATATAAAAGTTTTTATGTTGAAAGTTTCAAAATGAAAAGTTGAATACATAAATTGCTAGGCAGAGTTTACACAATTATTCTGCTGAAATTTTATATAAAATGAAATTTTACTAATAATAGCCATGAAATATTTTGCTAAAATAATATTTGAATCGGAAGCTTCCGACTTAAAAATCATTTAACAAATTAAAAGAATTCATTCAAAACTTTTTACATTTAGTGATTGTGAAGAATTGGGTGAAATTCATGCGAAATTACTGCGAACGGAAATAGAGCTATCGGAAAAGAAGGAGGAATGTGGGATGTTAGATCAGCAAGTGCAAAAGTTTCAAACGACCTTATCACAAGTTACTTCACAATATCAGAAGGTATTTTCTACTATGAACTGATAACAGATAGAGTGATAAAGTTTTATCAAATTGAATTATACATCATAAATGAGTGGTGCATTTTAAATTTTGTCAAATTTTTCACTGCGAAATATTCGTACTGTAATGTTACAGTGAGAAGTAAGAAATTAAAATTATATGCAAACAAATTATTGTTGTGATAATATTGCGCCGTTACATAATTAATTATTAACATTTAATGAGTTCAGTCATTTCATACATTTTTATTTCATTGCTTTTGGGATAGTAGTCGAACAGACCCATAATATTTTCAATTCTTTTTTTTGGCTGAAAAAAGTGGAAGGAATTTGTAGACTTGCGATTTATGCAGTACATTGGTGATGGAGCGAGACTTAGCGCAGCAGAATTTGCAGGAGGCAAGGAAGAAGTTTTCCGACTTTCAAAATGAGCAGAAAGATGAACTTACTAAGAGGGTATATTGCAGTTAGACTTTCTTCATTCAGAAATTAAAATTTTTCTCTTTCCTTTGCATAACGATAAAAGAAAATGTTTCAAACAGAGAATTTTGTAGATTTCGGAGTTGCAAGAAATTTTGAAAGTGAAGGAAGAGGAAATGAATTGCTTACGAAAGGCGCAAATTGAGAGAGACGAAGAGCTTAAGAAAGCGATCGAAAATGAACAAATATCGGTGACTGACGTGGAAAAGCTGAAGAATAAGTTGCAAGGAATTGAGCAAACTGTTCAAAGTTTAGAAAAGGAAAAAAAATTGTTGGAAAATGAGCGAAATGCTCAAAAAGTTCGCATATCTTCTTAATTTCCTCAATAATTTTTAGTGACATTTAGTTAGGGTAAGTGTCGGTAAAGAGTTAATTAATTAATGAGTTTTATGAGTTTGTCAAATGAGCAGTGTGGTTAAGTAAATTTTCAAACAAAAACCTATTCTGATGCTTTTGAGGATTAGCCTGAATGAATATCTGTTGGTTTTTTTTTCAACAATTATGTGATACTTTTATTGGATATCTATTTCCTTCTTAATTACTTACAATTAAAATTTCACCTATACGGCACTCTTTGTTAAAGTTGAATTTAATGAATTCAGGCATTGAACGAACGACTGGAAGGATACGTTGAAGAAAGTAGACTGAAAGTGATGAACATGGAAAATATTCAGAAAAAGCTAGAAATGTGCGAACGAATAACGACGGAAAGTCGAAGTCGAGTAAACGAGTTGGAAAGTGAAAATCGACAACTCAGTCAACAGGTACTTCTTTTTTCGACCGTTCCTTGACAGTTTTAAATTTAATTGAGAAGTCTTTGTTTAGAGTTGAAATTATTGATTCGTCTTGCTACTCCTTTTTCATCTCTCATAAAATAATTCCGTAAAATTATTATTTCTGCTACATTTTAAAATTCTTTTTTAAAGCCTTTCCACCGAGATTGTTGAAATCTGAAATTCATTCTAAAACTTTAAGTCATACAAAATTATAATTTATTAACCGATATTATATATTTAAATATTATATATAGATATTATATATTTAAATATTATATATTTAAATCTATCATTTTATTTATTTCATAATGCTTGTAATAAAAAGCTAATGCTACAAAAGAAGTTGCGAAAATTTCGTACTGTTTAAATTCGTGAAGTCGAGTTCAATTTTATTGAGTTAAAGAAATGAAATTAAGTTGTTAATTATTTTACAGCTTGAATTGGAGCTCAAAAAGATGGATCGTTTGCGAGAAGATTTGATAGCTGTGAAATCACGTTGTAGTGATTTGATATCACGTTTACGCTCAATCTGTGTATCAATTCAGTTGAATGGTGGTAGATGTGAGATGCCAACAATACAGTGCGCTGGTGATGATTATGATGGTGATGATGATGATGAGAGGATTATCGCCATTATCGATGATGTTATCATGAAAGCACTTACGGCTGCAAGACGTGAAGCTGATGCACTAAGGTTGCAACAACACACACAACTCGTTGAATTAAACAGTCTTAAGGAGGATATTGAGCGATTAAGGTTTGTAATTAAAGTGCTTTTCACTCGGAAATGATTATCGAATTTAACTGTGAAATACCTTTGATTTATAAAAATTGTGTAAGGTTTTTCTTATGGATGTAAGTGAGTAGTAAGTAGTTCAGGTAAGGTTTTCCTTGTAACATAATGAAAATGAATTTAATTTGTTTTTAATGAAAATTTACCTATCACAGTAGTATCAGTTAATAATTAGCTTGTTTATTTCTTGATCAAATAATATTAGCTATTCTGTTTTAAATTAGAAATTAAATTCATATTTAACCAAATTAAATGAAGTGTGTTAAAAAAAAAGCATGAACAGGAAGATTAGTCTATTCAGTACTGTACAAGATTTATGCTAAAGTGAGTGTTGCACGTAAAACTTGAAAAGATGTTCAAACGGTAAACATCACGAAAATCCTTTTAATCCGATCCGATAGCTAAGTGATAAGTGTTTACAGTTGCTTAGCTACGGTTAGTAAATAGTAAGTTTGTTGTTATTTACCGTTAATTATTGTAATTTATACTGCAAATTGTCTTCTAACATCTGAAATTAGACAGAGATCGTATCGAATAAAAAAGATTAAAAGGAGAAATTAAAAAAAATGAAATTTTTTCCACGTCAAATTCTTAGCGATTGATTATCAAAGAGAAGAAGTTCTTCACTTCCATTAGTCTACTTCTCTATCATTTCTTTTTGGATTGTTTTTTTTTGCTTAACAAAAAATTTCAACTTTACTGTCATACTTTTGGACACGTCAGTTTCATACCTTTTCTTTTCATTATCATTAATTATAAGTTTCATTGCATTCAGTAAAATTCATGCTAAAGTGAACTGTTACTCCGACAGTTTATCCTGCACTTCTTAAATATCTCTTAAGGTCGTTAGCCAAAGGAACATCACATGTTGATTTTCCACTAATCAAAACTCAAACTTTTATATTAGTTTTTGAAAATATTACATTAACTCTTAATTATAGGTAAATGATGAAATTTTCCATCATTTGGTACTTTGATAGAATTTCATTCTGATAAATACAAATATATTTTGCATATGTAAAACTAAGGAAAATCCCTACCACTGATAATTGGCCGCCGTTGTTAATCGACGATCTGATATGTGCGCTTCTTGTACTTTCCATCTTTGTCCTTCAAATATCGCCGTAAATTACTTCCTCCACACATCCTCTTTGACCTTCGCCACAAATTCACTGTAATTCATAATCAGTAAATCATTTCACTCACTCATCAATCAATAACTGTTCTCTACCACACCTTCTCTTTATCAATTTCTATTTTAATTTAAGTAATTAAATTTGAGCAATCAGTCCAGCGTTCAACAATTGACCAAATTTCATTCTAATTTCCTCTAATCACCACTGATGGATATTTTTCGGCTTAATCCTTGTGATGATTTACATTATTTACTTAATCCATTCGCCTATCGATCAGTGCAGTAATCGTTTTAGATCTGATAAATGCGAAAGAGAATGAAAATTTTAATGAAATGTTTATTAACTTTTAAATGAATATCATTTCAAAACATTTTATAAAGCATTCAGAGAATTATCCTTTTCCTATTATTTATAGTATTTTATGCACTTTTAAGCATAAGGCTAATTGTAATAACCTAATTATTTAAAAATCGCTATCATTAAGATAATAAGGTTGCCTCATTAAACAATAGCTTTCAGACGATCGGAAAATGACTTGAACGAAAGCGACGATCGTTTACGCCAATTAACCACAGAAAATAGAAATATCAAAGAACAGGTATGCATTTTGTGCAATTTGAAGATTTTATAAGTTTAGAGTAGCAGAAAAGTAAATTGCTGCAACTTCAGGTATTTCTTTTGCAAGAACGAATTCGTGAAATGCAACAGGAAAATTCATCGAAGTGCAGTGAAATAACATCACTTAAGAGAGAATTAGAAGAGTTGCAACAAAATGCCGTAAGTTACTTGTATATATTTAAATTGGTACGGCTTTTTTCTTTGTTGCTTACATACTTTAATTTTATTTATAATTTGAAATTTAAATCCGAAATTTTTGATAGATAATGTACAATGTGTTGAAGGTACATTTTCCATTTCCATTTGATTGATGAAATATTACTTAAAATATCATTATTTTCTTCCTTTTTTACAACATTCAAAAATGTCTTGAAATTATCCTTTTAAATATCAGTAAATATAAAGTTAATTTTGAGTCAAAGTAAATTTTAAATAATACCATTCAATAACTGTCTGATCTTTCTCTATAAGAGCAACGAAGGTATCTGTAATTGTACGACAACAGTAAACTTAGTGATAATGATAATTATGCGTTTGCGATGGATCTTCTCTTCTTCGTTGTAATAGTCCGTGTGACATGAAATACTGCCATTGCTGTGTGTATGTTGTCAATGACCTATGAAGCATTCCATCGTCATCTTTATCATTGTTATCACTCTCTGTTATCATTATAAGTGAGAAATCATTTATTATACACTTAAAGTAGCATTCATTAAAATCCATCGTTTTTTATCGAACAATATTTCTTGTTTGAGTTATATTTTAATTCAATTCACTCTATGAATAGATTGCTATCATATTTTTGCTAGCTAATTTGCAATTTCATTAAAATTAGGCAATTATCATCCATCAAGATACTTTGTTAAAATACTTACCATCAAAAATTTTATTTTAATTCTTGTAAATTTTAGGCAAGTCGAAGTAAAATGCATACAGAACTTGCTAAGCTTCAAGTTTCCGTACGAAATTTTCAACTTCAGGTTTGTCTATCTGTTGACAATCTCATTGTCAGATGTGTTGCAAAAAGAAAAATGAAAAATTACTAAAAAAATTTTAAAAGCACTAGAATTAAATTAATTTTAGGAAGAACTGTTGAGACAAGATAATGTGGAAATGCAAAAACAACTAAAAATTTGTGAGGAAGAAAAATTAGCTACGAAAACTGACTTTGTAAGTTTTTGTGATCCATCAAATTTTGCTTACTCTTTTCTTTCATTCTCCTCTTGGATGGTTTCGAATGGTTTCCTGTCGTTGTTGTTGTTGTTGCTGTTGTTGTTGTTGTTGTTGTTGTTGTTGTTGTTGTTGTTGTTGTTGTTGTTGTTGTTGTTGTTGTTGTTGTTGTTGTTGTTTTAAATGTTTTTCTAATGAAAATAAAAGGTGTAACTTTCAGGAATCGTTGCAGTCGATGCACAGTGCACTTCTGATGGACCACGATCGCTTGCAAACATTGCACGATATGCTTAGCGCTGATTATGATCGTGCAAAATACGATAATACATTGTTAAATATCAAATTGAAGAATCATAAAGTATAATTTTCAAGTGATTTAAATTTAGCATTTTAACTTAGTGTTGTATTAAAGAAGATTTTTAGAAACAATTTTATTTATCTTTTTAATTTTTTCCTTATAATTACAGGGAACCACAGAGGAAGCTTTAAATGAACGGCGACATTTTGAGGAATTAAAGCTAGCAGTTGTAGAGGAACGCGAACGACGTGAACGTGAAATAGGAAATATGCGAAATGACATGATTGCGCTACGCAGTGATTATGAACAAATACGGTGATTATTCTCCAAGTTAATCTAAAGAACGAAATTATTGAAATTAAATTTAAATCATATCTATCAGTTCAAAAATTAAATTTTGCAGGAAAGAGAATATTTCGTTGGCACGTAATGCACAACTTAACGAGGACAAATTACGGAAGCTTCGATTTGCTGAGCAAAATCAGCGCAAATTTTGTGAGCGTTTGACGGTGCAAATTGATGATTTACAACGAAAGCTACAAGCTCGAAATTTAGAAATCACTGAATTACTTCAGAGAATTGAGGTGCTAATAAAATTTCTAATTTCAAATTTCAACAATTTGTTCTTGCGGAAGGAATATTGTGAATTACACTTTTAGAGTCAACAAAAAGAGAAGTAACTGAAGAAATAACAAAAATTTATTGTTATGAGAGTAATTCGAAGATGCACTAGGAAGATTACCTGGTTATTAATTAATTGACCTGGCAACTTCTTTGTTATTTCAATTACTAATTTTTTTGTTTTAAATTTGTCTAACTCTTGTCACTTTCAGTTACTTACACATTTGAACAAAACCCTTGAGGAAGAGAGTCGAACGTTGAATCGACAGGTTAATCATCTATTAGCAAAAAATCAGAATTTTCTGGCAAAAAAATTGAACGATCAGAATATTACCTGCCATAATGCACCAAAAGATTTTCAGGTATTACACAAAATTCTTATGCCATTTGGAATTTTAGTTATACAATCGTTAAGAGTCACAAAAAAAAAATTAATTTTTTTTATTAAATTAATATTTGACTGATAAGAGTAAATGGAATTCATTCTTCCTGAATTTTTAATTAAACTTGAAATTTTTTTCAAAATTTGAAATGTTTTTTAAGGAAAGTGTTGTCTTACAAGAGAAATTGTCATCGTTAAGAAGTGAGAAAGAGGAATTAGAAGAAAAAATAATGGTACAATATGATTATAAAAATGGGACAATCAAAGAGAAACCGACATTTGTGGAAGGAACCGCAAAAGTGCTGATTTTCAAAGTATCTAATTAACCTTGTGATGACTACCGTACTATAAATTTCTGTGTTTTCATGTCTCTTCCGTATAACCTTGAAATTAAAAAATGCTTTTTGTTTTGTCAAATTTTTTTTTTAATTATTAACATTTCTCAGCAGAAAATTAGAAACTGAAAGATAGGCATTTTGTGATTTGCTATATTAATTAAATTATTTTTTTTTAACAAATCATTAGAGGATGAAATTCGAATAGAAAATCAAAAGTATTAACAATTTTCGAAATTAATTTAATTTCTAAATTATATGTTTGTTTTTGTTAACTTCTGTTACCAATGATTCATTTTGCAGAATTCGGAACCACATAAATTCGCAAAAAACGATTGCAGTAGTAGTGGTATATTCACTACCGAAAAATGTATCAGTAGTGCTTGTGCCGGAGAAAGTAGCCCTTATCCGGAAGAATCGTCAGCAACAATCGCTATGAAACAAAATACAACTAATGCTCAATTACCGGCTCAGGAACACCACAATCGCTCTACGGAAGCAGTCGTTCAAAGCGGTAGCAGTAGCAGCAATAACAGTAATTCCAATAATATTTTATACCTAAATTCTAGGAAGACACTAAGTGATGGCTTATGTTTTACTCTTTCCAAACAGTCTGCTAGTTTTACCTCAAATCATAAGGCTCATTTATCATTTGTCCGATCGTCTGATACTGTCATTCTTCCGAATTCTTCATCGCACACGCAGTATACTTCACGATCAAACAGGCCTAGAAGCTTTTATGATAATGTTTGCTAGGAATTTCAGTTTTTTTTTGCTTCCTAATTAGTACGAAATTAGCGATGATAATTTGGCCTATTTAAGATTTTACTTGCCATTAAAATAAATGATATGAGTTTAATTTTGAAATGATTTCACTCATATCTTCATGCTAAATTGGCTATATTTGCACATCTAATTTGCATATTCCTTTTTTACTGTTTATAACACTCAAATTATTCAATTCGATCTTAAATTTTTTTTCGAAATTAATACTTTAAAATTATCAGTTCTATTGAGCTAACATTTTTAGAATCAACGAGAAATTGAAATGTGAAGAATTGCTGAATTTAACTGTAAATATAGTTGTACTACACGATAGGTCACTGTTTATAATTTTTATTTTGCTTTGTTTCATTCGCACACTTTTGCACGCAGAAATTCTGCACTTAAAATACTATCCTAAATCGCATGCAGTAAAACTTTAGAAAATTTTTTAGACGTGAAAGGAATAATCTGTTTAGATTTAGAGGTCATAAGAAATTAGGATAATGTTAGCCATGACCTTTCTAGGGGTTAAAAGAATGAGATAATATCAGTCATGTCTTTCTTGTACTGTGTAGTAGGTGTAAAGCAAATGTTCATTTTATCTTCTTTACTTCATCAGCTGTAGTACTGTAATTTTGTGTATTTTGTTTAAGGTCTGATTAAATGTGAAAATCTTTGATTCACTGCCTTTTTGCACTGCTAAATTTATTTCAATGATTTCAAATGGTTTTAAGATCGAAATTTAAATTATGAATTGATATGTTTTTTTGGTAGTTAGTAAGCAATTTCACGTTTAATTAGGAGGAAATTTATGACTGTGATTTTCTGTTTTTCCAACGAAAAATAAATTTAATTTGTTAGCATGCATGAGTTGCTTGCCCATATGCGACATTTACACCTTCAAGTACAACGAACGATCATTTTATTTCCAGCTAAGCACGGTGTATTACTTTTACAAAAATTGGTTTAACTTTTACTGAATCAATTTTA
The DNA here is from genome assembly GCA_013365375.1 of Litomosoides brasiliensis. NCBI lineage: Eukaryota > Metazoa > Nematoda > Chromadorea > Rhabditida > Onchocercidae > Litomosoides > Litomosoides brasiliensis. Next base: position 49,061 of record JABVXW010000072.1, on the reverse strand, counting down.
AAATTAGGTATTAAATTTCAACCAATTCATTAATCAATCATTTACAGTTGGTAGGTAATGTAGTTGCTGTCGAAAGATATTTAAGTTCACTAGCGCATTTCAGTTTTTTTTTCTGATAAATAGAAGAAGAATGTTTCAAATTTAGGATACTACTCAATTCCGGATGGTCAACCTTGCAGTTCATCGGGTGAATTAATACTTACTAATAAAGGCTACGAATTGCAACAGAATGGTAATGGAAGTATATATATATAATATACATTCTACCATACCTATTAATAAATATATTTTTTCCTCCTCATGCTATTTTCAGGAGCGCGGACAAATCCGGAATTCAAGAACAATTTAATACTTTGTTCGAATGTTCTTCGTGCCGAATATTCATCACTACAATGTACTGTTCCATTCAATGAGCGATCGGTTGACGTTATTAGTTTGAATGGTAATAACTCCTTTTGCACTGCTCGTAAATGTTGAAATGAAATTGTAATAAATTAACAAATTCTGTTTTCTTTAGGTTCTGAACATGGCGTAGATATATCTCCGTCAGTTCATACACTACCACCACGTCCACCACCTCGATCAAAATCTGCCGGTCGATCTTCGCACAATCGATTACCTCCTCCAGCATATCAATCAAAAAACTCCATTAAGCAGCCTGGTGGAGCAGTTGTAAATAGCAGCAATAAACCACCACCGCCACCATATCAGGGACGAGTTGTAGTAAGACCTTTTCACTTATACTTGAAAAAACGAAATCATTTCCGATTTATTATTATCATTTTCTGATATAAAAATTGCCAGCAAAATGGCATAATTCATTTTGGAAATTGCAGACATCCACAAAACGGACTGTGAAAGAAACGTCAATACCTAAATTGGAGCGTAATGAATCAGCGCACTGTTCGGAAGATGAAAAAAGACCTGTGATAGGCGAACGGAAAGAGAAGACAATCAGTATTTATGAGAATGTTGATCTGAATGATGCGTCACCTGATTCAGAAATAGGTACTATATGGTACGAGTATGGATGTGTCTGAGAGTTCCTTACGCACTATCGTATCGTAGGATCAAGGAAATAATCATAGTTTAAACCACTCAAATTTTTATTATCTTATCCAATTATGAATCTGTAAATTATTTAAATTTAGGTATTTATTTAAATATTAACAATATTTTTTAATTCCTTCAAAAATCTTACTTTGCATAATCTTAGGAATGATAAAGTGAATGGGAAACTTACTCGTATGATTTCCATCGAATATGCTATTTTGTCTGTCCTCAGTAAAAATGTTTCTTAAGTGCAATATCCAATTATATTTACTTTACATTTGTAAATTTCAATACAATGAAACTGCCAGTTTTAAAATTTTGTTTTTTTGCGTGAAAGAATTTTTAATTTGCATTTTCAATAGGCTTAAGACTTTCGTTTCAACCAGTTCACTCCGACTGAACTTGTAAATATTGAATTTTCTACCTTCACATTCATTCCTCTTTCCATTATAATTTGCATTCGCTTATCAAAATATCATTTCCGTTTATGTGCTGCTGTACATATGTACCTTACACTCTGCCAATTTGAAAGAAACCGAAAAACTGAAGCCAAAATAAGCTAATTTTTTTCCTTTCACATTTTCTAATTAATATTACCTTGCGATCCAACCACTCACCTTATCAGCAATGATGCAATGTCAACGATCCACGAGTGTTTTCTCGTCTATACTTTTTATTTTTGTTACAATATAGGTGATAATGGAAAAGTGAGTAATTGTCCGACTAACTGTTTTGTTATATGAAAAGGATTTACCGTTTATTATTTCAAAATTAAATTGAATTTTCGAAATAAATAATCGGACGAAAAAAAAAATATTGCGAATATGAGATTTTCTTCCACAATTTAAGAGCATTTGAAAGATCAGTTGACGACATTCTTGGCAAATGTTACAATCTAAAATTAAAGTTCTGGTCCAAATAATTAGCGTAAATTCATTTCATAAAAATGAACTGAAATGATTCCAATTAAAGATAAAGAGTTGAAATTACTGTTAGGATGTTAAATTACAAAGAAGTATTTGTTCAGTTAGAAGTTTTTGATTTAAACTTCATATTTGCTAGTTGAAAAGTTAGGAAAATGGGATTAGCGCAAATTAATTTGCGGGAAGTTTAGCCAATTTGAAATATTTTAAAGCATTTTAATTCATTTTGCTTGCATATGCAACAAAGCAAAGCAACGATCAAACGAAATAACTGTAATTTGTAAAAAAAAAAAATTAATTACTATAAACAAAAACTCTCAATCTTCTTGTGTTATACCAATTTTTACATTGTTGAAAAATTTGATTTTGCAAAATACGTGAAGAAATGAGGGAAAATATCAAGCGAATGAAGAGAGCTGACGTAATAACGACGTAGTACAGCATATTTTTCATTAGCAATCTTTTAACCGTTTCAACATAACCCTTCTGATGGATATCTTTTCGCAGGAAAAGGCATAATTCTTGAAATGGCCGTGGTTTACGAGCATTCAGGCCGCAACATATATTTCCAGGTGAAGAGGTTTTAGGCTTTCGTTTCTTTACAGCATGAAAATGGTACGCTGCCAGCTTCTGATGAACCATATGTGTTCAGCATGCTTATATAACTGAAATTTCAAAGCTTAAAAGCTATTGAACAACAGTTACTTAACATCTGTTCCAATATAATTTTATGAAATTTTCAGAAAAATGATCAAACCTCTGATTTTCATGCCCTTTCATTTAAAAACTTTTTTTAGAAAAACTACTCATAGCAGTAATAGTGCTGATAGTAGCCTTATTAGCCATCTAAAGAAGATAGCAGTAGTTGTAATAGTAGTTATGATACCTCTATAATAAAGAAAAAAAATATCGTCGAATTATTAATTCATTTTGATTTTTTCCATCAAATTATTATTTATAATTATTAAAATGTTAAAGAAGTGAGTACATGGGTACTTAAAATAAATATCATTACTCCAATCATGAGGTGAAACACCTGAAATTAATTTGAATCCAATCAACTAATAGTTGCAAATCCGATTTATCCCAATACAATACGATGATATCTTCGAGCGTTGTCTCAAATATATGCAATAGCACAGGAATATTGCGGTTATAATTAGCATAAAGTTATTATCAAGTAATCTAACATGCATTCATAAACTTTCAAATGGAAATAATTGTCTCGTAAACTTCCTGAATTATTATAATGAAAGTCCTGTACAGCATTAGTGCTTACTTACTTCTAAGAGTAAAGTTAGTCGATTTTGGGTAAGTTTTGCAAAATTTGAATTATTGTTAAATGCTAACGTATCACACAAAGAAAATGAGCCAAACAAATTTAAAATTTTTCACAAAAAAATAATTAAAACTCTTCTGTTAACATACGATTGATTAGATTCGATAAGGAACTGTTAGCAATAAAGCTAATTATTACGATAATGATAGCGGTAACATGTTGGCTGTAAGAAAAGAATAATATTTTTTGGAATCAAACTTCTTCAAATTCACTAATTTGCCAGATTTGGCCATTTGCGCCCAAATACTAAGTGTGAATAAACCGATAGAAAATAGGGGAAAGAGATAGCTAAGTGTGAAAGTGCTGTATTTCAAGCATCGATTCATGTTCGATCGAATCGCAAAATCATCATCTCTCGTCACCTTTAATACCACATTTCTTCCGCCAGTGATAACTTTAGCGGATAAATTACCAACACCGTCATTACCGCCACCACCAATTTCATTATTATCCATTTTGAAAACTTTGCGCAAATCAGCCATTTGAAAAAGACATTTAATTTGAATGTATCTAACTTCTCTTAGCACTAAATATTATACTCAAACATTGATTATGCAAACTTTTTTCGTTTTAAAAATTATTGTTATTATGTTAAAATTGATAGTTTATTTCTCATATCTAAAAATCATCAAATAAGTGTAACAATTTTTCAAATAAAATAATTCAAATATTTAATTGAGATGAAGTAAGCCTGGAAGTTACAACAATTTCAATTATAATTATCCAACGTCAAGTTTAATAAATAAATAGCATTCAAAATGAAACTATAAAAATCACATTGGAAAGTTTTTAAAATTTAACAAATATTATCAATCAAAGAGTTTTACACAAAATTGCGTGCTATCACTGATCGATATCTCTCTGTATGAGAGAGAGACTACAATCCAGCAGCTATCTACCTAAAATACAGTTTGATCAATGAAACCATCAGAGATATACCTTGTGGTAAGGTAAGAGGTAAGAGGGACGGATTGACGACGGGGTGTTTTCGTTAGAATTAAATTGTTGTTGAGGAGGAGAGAAGAAAGGACAATTTTCTTTGTTTTCACACTAACTCTCATTGGAATTGTTGAATGGTTGAAAACTAAACTAACCAATAATTCCTTGCAGAAATCATAACTAACATGGCGGCAAGTTTCTTTGATATTTCGAATATTTAGTTAAATCAGTTCTGCTAATGTATGGATGGATGGATTTGCCGTGTATCAGTGAGGAGAGAGACATATATGATCATCAATTATTAATATTTGTCACATTGATGATAATCAATGATCACTCACTGATCCCTCCCGTAAACTTCCGAATTTTAAATGCTACGGTTCCCACATTAGTTGTGTAATTGCATAGCTAATTTTCATGCTCAATTTGCATATATATCGCCACATTAATTGAAGACAAAACGTATTAACACAGTGGCGGTAAAGATGTAAAATATGTTGAGGGAGAGAGAGAGAGAGAGAGAGAAAAAAAGATGTCGTAAAAACGTGTATGTCTATTGAACAGTGATCAAAGAATGAAAGGATTATTTAGGGAGTGTGAAATTTAAGAGGCGCAGATGTATGTAGTGGTAATTTGAAAGAAAGACTTGAGGGAGGGTTTGCTATGGCAATCTTTTGATGTTGCCGACAACTTTTCAGATTCAGAAATCCTGAAGAACTCGTGGAGTTAACAAGAGGAGTGAAAATCTCAGTCTCAGTCGATCTGTTTCAGCATGGAAGGGTTTGTTGTATTGTATTGCTGCGCTGCTACATTCTAATTTCTCATTCTCATTTATATTAAGATCATCTCGAACAGATCAAACACTGACTGATTCATTGTGGTATGATATTTAGAGCTGAAATATCGGTTTTTGAAATTTTCAAGAAACACTTTGCAAAAGTGTTCTTAGATTGAATCACAATGATCTAAAATCTGAAGGTCAAATTCTCGAGAAATAAAGCAATAGCGAAAAATTTACAGATCGTTTCAGTTACTCTTCAGGAATTGAATTTCAACATTTAACATCTGTAAAAGCCTGTGTGCGCTTATGGCATCATTTGCGCCATCACTTTTCGTATTCTTTTTTCATCTCATTAATAATTGGCCAAAATTTGCAGTCTACATTTTCAATCATTCGGTATGATTTTTTTTTAATTTTGTCCTTCATTCATTCATGCTAATAATTTCTTATGCAAATTTAAATTTTGTTTGAAAATTACACTTCCCACAGGTTCAGATAAACATTTAATAATTTATATCTTACAATTTTAAGTTTTGGAAAGCGTTTTTTTCATGTTATTTGATTTGCATTTTTTTTTCATTTCATTTCTATGCTATTTGCGCCCACTTTTGACTGTAAAATATTTTACGAAATGCTTAAAATTACTTTTAATATATTTCATCACTAAAGTTTTTGTCCTTAACTTCCTTTAGTTTTATTAACTTTTCATTCTCAATTTTCAATTTTTTTAAAAGATTTGTATTTCAAATATCATTCATCAAAATGTTGCTGATATTATAACGAAATGATGATGATAATGATAATGATAATTAATATTGCGCTGTTTACAGCGATAGTTGTGACCTTTCGTGATACAAATGACCTTTTTTGTGATTATTCAGGCGTCTTAATGTTTACTCAACCCAAATAATTTATTCTAAAAATTGAGTATAATTACTTCTCAAATAATTGACATCATTAAACAAAATTTGGAAAAGCTCATGTGAATGTCATGTATTACTCATGGAAAATTATCATTCAGAATAGCATAAACTTTCATATTTAAAAAAAAAATTAAATTTTTTGTTTAACAAAGCCTATTTTCTAATTATTTTTAGACGAGCTCATCTTTGGATGAGTTTATTGAAATTAAATGGAATAGACCGGGGAAGATAAGGTCCAACGGAAGAGGTAGTGGTATTTTTGCAAATTCGGTTACCGATTTTCGTAAGCATTATGGTTTGGTGCATTTGTCAGTGTGTTCAAGTTTACTGCGAGGATGGCAGAATAGAACAATTCAAAATTTTGAATGGAAAATTTCGGAAGAATACAATCAACAACACTTTTCTTGGATCACACAGGAATGCCAAACATCCTGGCTGGCACCGGAACAAGTTCCTTTACATTGTTTTTCTTTCCTTTCATGGTTGCCGGTCCTAATATTAATTATTCAGTACCATTCTTCAACTCAAATGATCACATTTCATTTTACAGACAAAATACATCGTGAAAGTATCAGTTAAATTTACGGATCATAAAATTCTCCATGGAGAAGTGAAGATGAAAATTCGTGACTACTGGATTGCAGTAATTGGTGATTCATTTGCTTCTGGAGAGGGCAATCCGGATGTTCCGGTTGACACGCTCAAAAAAACATCGGCAAAATGGCTTTCAAGTTAGTGCATTTCAATTTAACACAAATGCAACTCGACTAAATAATAAAATTTTAATATTATATTTTAAATTGTTGAGGAACTGAATGTAAGAGATTGAAATCTCAGGAGGAAATTTGAGGAATTTTCTGAGCGAAAAAAAGCTTACATTTCAATTTTTTCCAACTTATTTGATAATTTGAAATTGAAATAATTTATTCTTTGAAAAATTGTAACAATGTTTGGAGAAAATGAAATTTTGCATTTGTGCTGAATGTTTTTCGTTTCAGTTTTAATTTCTTTAACGACTAAATTTTATTGACACCTTACTACTCCCAGCGGGTAACGTCTTATTTCACGCGGAAACTTATTGTTTCTCTTTAATAATAATCATTATTATAGTATTTAGAAAAACGATTAAGCGGCGGCTCCTTTGAACCGCTCATTCTAATACATCCCAAGTTAGTGCTTAAATTTGAACTTCTCCCAGACTACATGTAGGGAAATGTCTTTAGTGACCGTATCCGATCGGATGAAATGATGCATACTTGATAAAAAGTAGTAAATTGCGGCAACATCAAAAGATTAGATTAACATTAGAGTGGAAATCCTGGGGTCACGGAAAAATTTTCATCACGAATTTGCCAAAAAATTTTCTCAACTACTTCTTCAAAAAGGATAAATTTGTTTCAGTTTTTTAAGGATTAAATATTTTGCTTGGAAATGAAACCAAAATCACAAGTAACCGTTTAATATTTAAATATTATTAAGTCTCTCTTCCAAGAAGAAACGTAAAAGAATAGGAATGAGAAAGAATGAAAAATTTTAATTTCAGAAGAAGCATTTTCTTCAATAAATCATTACCCTTCTTCAGTCGATAGAGCAGGAAAAAAAGTTATAAATAATAATTCCGTATGCGATCAGTGTATTTCATGTATTGTGACGATGGAAATCAAATAATGAAACTAACTTTCATATAATTTTTTCAAGAATTTTAAAATTAAAATATCAATACCTTAATATTATTAGCAGTCAATGGTGATTTTTGTTACAGATCGATGTCATCGAAGTTCACGTTCTTGGGCCTATAAAGTATACGAATGGGTTAGTGATAGGATCGTAGAAGATAATGCAGTACACTTCACCTATTTACCCTGTACTGGTGCATCTGTCGATAATGGAATTTTGGTTTTCTTTAATAATACATCACAGATCACTGTGTTAGAACAGATCACACATATAAGGTTACTAAACATATTGTCATTTTGTTTTCTTTTTTAAATAATTTTTTAAAGTCAGGAAAATACGATAATTAGTTTATTGCATTTTATTTAGCATATTTAATGATTTGAAAAATCATTTTTTTTAAAGTCATTTAAACTTTTAAGCTTATGCTTTATACTTTGGCAATAAATTGAGTCATCAATAATCCATTTATTTTTTGAAAATTCTTTAGTTTTTCTAATAATGTTTAGCCTTTTATTTCTCGTGTTTAAAATCTTAATGATATATTGAGGCTTGTAATTATAGAAAGTAAGCAAAAGCCTTGGCAAACTTTCAGAGGTACCGGTCCAGATTTGTTGATGATGTCAGTTGGTGGTAATGACATTGGATATTCGGAAATATTGTCAACTCTAATCGGAGGTCCAATTGGTTCACTGTTCTCCACCATTGATATGCGCTTCTTCTACACCTCATATCAGTTGGATCGAGTTGCTAAGGCCATTCAAAAATTAAAACCTAATCAGGTTGCTTTATCCTGCTGTAGAGCTTTGAAATAATATGATTAGCTCACAAATTGACGTCTAATATCTTTGCAATAAGTCTCATACTTATTTCTAATTATCAAAATATTCAGGTTATCATACCACACTACTTCGATCTCACACGTAACGAACGCGGTGTGATTGACGCTGATTGCGCTGACATGCGACAAGTACAATTTTACATTGCTTCACTTAGCATGCATTAAAGTGTCCTATAAAAGATTTTATTCCAATAATGAAGAAAAGTTAGAAAAATAGGATTGATTATTTTGATAATTTAAATCTTCGCAACGATATACGTTTGAGTTACTTTGCTTTGCAAATGACATGAAAGGAAAGTATTTTTATTTTTGAATTATTTTTTTAAGTTTTTTTAATTGCAAATTAAGAATGATCTGTGTCGAAAATACGTAAATTATACAAAATTATCAAAAATGATAATTTTGGACAATTAAAAGAAATAATTTTTTAATTTATCAAAGATACGTAAATTGTCCAAACATTGACAGATAAGCACGGAAAATTTGATATTAGCGGAGGAAAAAATTTTGCAACGAATTAATGGATTGATAACGAAGAAGTCGAAGCAGTACGGCTGGACGGCAATTGAAGGCGTAACGGAATTATTCCAATCACGTGGTTGTTGCTCATCAAATTCACTCATTAGGTCAATTCATTAAAACTTTTCATTTCTAATCAGATCCCACCCACATACCTGAAGTGATAACAGTGAAATTATTCCGCCGACAGTACAGCGCTTCACTGTCATCTTTCTCACATTTATACCATTTTAGCTTATCTGTGTTAGCTTAAATTAACTCTAAAAACAAAAAAACATCCATCAACTATTTTCAATTCAAATTTGCAAAATTTTTTAAGTAATAGGAATAGTTGTGATTAAGTTTGAGGATGGATTACCTGCATAAATTTAATGGAATGAAATAAATTTTAGAAGCATAAAAGATTCAATTCAACTACAAGGCAATAGTTTTGGCGCATTTCATCCCATCGAGGAAGCTCATCAACAAATCGCTGATTTAATTGTTAAGTACGTGCGGCAATTTGATAATTAATTTTTATTAATTGAATTCATCAAAATGCTGTAATTTACTTCCTCAGCAACCAACTTTTAGAGAAAAGAACTTATCGTTTGATATTTGAATTATCAATTTACGTCAATCACTTCCATCCACTTCTCACTCTCTCATTTATTAATATTTATTTCTCAAAGATTTTGTGTAAGTAAAATAACTGTTTAAATTTAGGAAATTAATTGTCGTCGATAATTACATTCACTTGTTTCCAGCTAATTCATATTTATCACTCACTGCTTCCTTTTTCTGCTTCGAAATTAGCGCAAATAATCTCAGTTTGCAATTGACCTTTGAACTCTCTGATTAATTGTTTAATATTTCATCACATTTTACATTGTGATCTCATTGCTGCTACAATTAGTGCTATTTTCTTTTTTTTATGTGTAATTATTGGAAATGAATAAAATAAAATGGGATGAATGCGTAATTAATTAATCGTTTCATCACGCATTTTAACTTAACTCTTCAAAATTACGTGAAGTGAAAAGCAGTGAAATTGCTTCTGCTATGTACACTTATCAGATTAGCAGACGCTTCTCAGATTGCGCTTATCAGACTGCGCGTCAAGAAGACAGGAATAGCAGGCCAATTCGATGACAGAAATTTAGGAATTTATCTTTCATCATATTTCCTGCTATTTTAATGAAAATAAAAAAAACAATTTACATTTCATCGAATATACAATTCAATTCACTGATTAGTGCACGTAAGTATGAGAGGGAGGAAGGGAATTAGTCTTGCCTTAAGGCATCTAAAAATATCTGTAAGTTCCGTAGTTATGCTCGAGTATGATGTCTTAGAGTATCATTAGTTACGTCATATCCTTTCTAGGCTAAGGAAAGGAACGGAAAAAAGGCTAGCAATGGCATCAGTTAGTTAGACCAATCAATTGCAGTATGACTTTAGTGTCCCATTGATATTTATAAATTGTTCATTCCAGTGGAAATGTTAATTGTTGTCAATGTAAAATAGCTTTTTTAAATTTGAAAAGCTGTCGGTCTTTTGAAATATTTAAATTGTCAGTCAGTCCTTTCTCTAAACTTCTCTTCATTTCTGAAATCATTTAATTACTTGAAATTTTTGCTAGTTTGAAGAGTAAACTGAACTTACTTTAGTATAATTACTACGAGTGGTAATTCGAATAGTGCTGTTTTTGTTTCCTGCAAAGAATATCAAACACTGTGATAGTACTGATAAATCACTGATAAATTTTTTTGGAGGATTAGCAGTAATTGATTGGAAAAGGGATGTGTGAGAGAATTATTTTAGAAGTTGAAGTTTATTGCTGATAAGCAGAAATCAGTACAACACCTGGAAATGCATAAATTTTAATGTGCCTGTTGAATTCAATTAATTTTCCAATTTTTTTTCGAGTACATTTCAGGGATAAAAGAAATTCAATTTCAGTCTTCCTTTGTTTATCGCTGTTCACTTCAGGAAGGGTCTACGGACTGATGAAAAGACGAAAATAGCGGTATTTGCGTAACAATAATTTCCTTTTTAAATCGTTCCGTTTCGACAATCTTTTGTCGTAAAATTTTGCAAAATTTTTTTTTGCGCATTTTTTGAGGGTAAAAGAGGAATTAGTACGAATGAAAGAATAACAGAGAGATATGTTATTTGAAAATATCACTGCGCAGAGGAGAAAATAAATGTTGTGCTTTGTATTGAAATGATTCATTTGTTTATTATGAGAAGGGGAAAGAGAGAGAAAGAGAGAATGAAAGTGAAATTAGCGTGCTTGTTAAATTTCATTTTTGTCTATCATTCCAGAAATTAGAGAGGAAATTTTGGTATGACAGATTTACGACTAAAAGGTTTAAATTAATTGAAACATAAAAGATAAACGTAGGAGTAATAAAAGATTGTTTTATTCATCTCAACTTAACTATGCTTATTTGAATTTAAATTGGAAATTTAAAAGAGCATAAATAGTCCTCAAGAAAAGATTGCTTATATGTAAGTGCAAATGGATATGCCCTGATATACAATAAAATGATTTGGTATGTGATGAATGTGCTATGTTTGAATTCAAAATTTAAAATGAGGAAACATTTTAAATTACACTACCCTTTGTTGTCAATGTCTCTTCAACTTCCACCAAATCCTATTGCCTATCCTAAAACTTAGACCAAAGTGATGTAGAAGTACTTTCGCGGTATCTGATATATATATATTTGCGCCTGTTGGCTTCATTTTTCCTCTGTAACTTCGATGCTCTTCTGTTTTAACTTTTCATATTGGTAGTTTAGAGTGATTTGAATAATTTGAATTTGAGGCGGTCAGTTCTTCTCATCTAATGAATAGGATTATTAAGGAAGAAAGGAATTATAAGTGATCAATAACTGAAACTTTCTAATTATTTTCCTTTGAAACTTACTGTATGAATGATCTCAAAACAAAATTATTTTTTGCAAATAAATTCATTAAAGGTGTCGCAGTAGATAATTTCATCTTTGAGTGTATGAAATTGATTGTTAGATGAAAAAAATGAATGTCCTTTGCGAGACTTCATTACTTCTTATTTTTCAACAATTTTAAATAAACATAATTTATGCTAAGCATATTGGTGGAATTGCATCGATCCATTTTAGGCCTATCCTGGGCTCTACCCATCTATTATTCTCAGTCCTAACTCCCTCCTCATACATTCTATCAATTTTTGCAGTTTCTTCCCTCTTCAGCTACACATCCTTATCGTTACTTCATTCAGCTGCGTCTCCTATGCGAAAGCTCAAGTGGTTGCTTGATCGGCTAGTTGGTCGATCGAATGATCGATCAGCCGCCGAATGGGCAATTTAAATTCAACAGCAGGCCTATTCATTCAAAAAATTCTTTACAACAAAGTAAAAAGATGAATTGTGTAAAATGAGGAAATTATAGTTAAGTGTTATTTAATCATTTCATTTCAATGTTAATAATCAAAAAGCTGTTCGTTCTTTGCTTACTCACAAAAAAGGAAAGATAATATAATCTTATGTAAATTAATTAGAGATATTAATTGGGCTGTTATTTGCAAATAATTATTGTTAAGATTTGCGCAGTACTATCGTATTTGTGGAAAATACTGTTTAGCTAAATATCGTCTTGCTATTATCCCTGTTATTAATTAGGGATAATAATAAAACTATTTTAATTTTATTATTATTATTAGCATTCTTTAACACTATCAGCTAAATTAAAGATGAAATAATAAGGTTGAAATTGGTTGTAGAAGTTTATGGTAATGGGACGGACGATAAGCGAAATTATTTTCCGTATATGAATGAGCAATCAGTGTGATTGATCAATTACTGATATGAATTAGAGATAAGAGTGATAAGGAGAACAAAACATATTGTGAGGGATAAAGGCATATGTAAAGCATAAAATACCAATGGTGCGGTGAATGCGATGTTGAAGTAAAGGCACAATAGCGCCCATTTAAACAAAGCTATTGTTTGCGAATGCATTGAGAGGTGTAAGCTTTGCTTTTTTCATCCTTTTGTTAAAAAAAAACTAATTCTTTCCATATTTTTTGGTCTTACATTTTAAGTGTCAATGGACTTCAGTTAGCATTCAGCAACGATCTGAAGAGAGCGGCGCAACTGATTCGGTCTATTTGATAAATAATTTTGAAATATTTTTTTGTCTTTTTAAATACGTTGAAAATAGGTTTGTTACATAAATTCCATTTTGCAAATCACAGTGAAAGATGAATTTTGAATTTTGCACAAATAACAACACAACTAATTCATTTCTTTCACAAATGAAATTGCGACAAATTGTAATCAAAGAATTAATTTAATGCAAAATATGCATACTTTTGTAATTTCAACTAATCATTTGAGTGGGAATGAGAGAAATCTCAATTTTTCACATGAAAATTTCAATTTTGCTTTTGAAATCTCAGAAAAATGAGTTTTAACTTAATTAATTAATGATCGTCCCATCATCACATACTAATAATAAACGACTTAAATAGGAATTTAAAAAATTTCGAATCTTAAATTTCATTTTACGAGTTTACATTTGTGTAGTGCCTTTAAATATTCGAGCTAATTTGGCATGGATAATTGTTGTTTTCATTTGTCACAATGTTAATTTCTCTTTTGGGAATTGATGTACGATGAGATCCAAAGATGGATCAATGCTTTGTTAGCTTTGATATGCCATTGTTTTGCAAGCGGTAGGACCCTTCAAATTTTCTCCTCTTCCGGTAGAGCGTTTTTTTTAGTTATTAAAATTTAATTTCTCTAATGGACAGCTGTTGTTTTGTAGCACAAAAAACTTCATCTCACACAATGTTTGTTTATAGGCCCTCCGTAGCTCTTTAATGGCATCAAACAGACTTCTATCTTCAGGCCTATCAGGACATTTTCTAAATGGATGATCATCTTTGATGTCGCTGTTAATAAATTATCAAAATGAATACGGTCCTTTTATTACTTTCCTTGAATAGGCCAAATAATTAGTTAGCAATTTTATTGTTGGCAAAATTAAATTAAATTACACTTTTCTCATAAATGAAAAACAACAATAATTTTGCAGTTTTTTTTTTGTAAAATTTCGGAGAGTATAAAGAAATGAATCAATCAAGCATTTTCCCAATGCTAAACTATTTTTATCACTTTTTTTTCTAATTACTGCTAATCTAATCTTTCAACATCGATAATATTTAATTTGATATGTTTTAATTGAATTTCATTTCACTAATTTTTATACTTTCCATAGTGTACAGCAACAATTTCATGCAATATTTTTTCGAGCCTTAAAAAAAGAAATGAAATAATTTCTGGATGAATACAAGTCAGAAAAATTCATTCCTCATATTAACCATTTTCAGATTGAAGTGCTTAGTGATGGAATTTAAAGAACCTGCGAAACATGCAAATGTATGACAAAATTTGGTGTAAAAATCCTTTTATAATAAATTGTCTAATAAATGATTTTATAGCTAATTAATAGTATAATAATAATAGTAATTATAATGATAATGAAATTAAATTTCTTTTCCTTCCTCAATTCTTTTCATTTCAATGAAAGAACAGGAAAGCAGTTTATATTTTATAATTTTTATTTGTCTGAGCTAATTTTCAAAAGTAAAAGATGAAATAGATGAGATGATAGCGCATGGCAATAATTAAATTTCAAAATTATAATGAATGATATCATTGCGTCGGTCGGAAATTAATCTCACTGAATTGAATTGCAATTGCTATTTCCAACATTTTGAAGGATTTTAGTCTGAAATGAAGTAAGCGCAATTTTTGCTGTGTAATGGCGCAGTCGATCCATCTTATTTGTTGTACAGTAAACAAGGAGGATATAGTGATGTTGTCCATTGATATGTACAAACTGAATCGATCAGCCCCTCCTGCTCCTCCTCCTCTACTACTACTACTACTATGCACATTGATTTAGCTATCGGAGGTTTTGGCATTTGGTCAAGATTGGTTAGAGAAAAGCTAGCCAAGAGAGCTAGAAAAATAGGCTGAAGCTAACGATGACTGTCACAACTATATCTTTCGTTTTTTTTCAGCATTTCAATCTTGTTGCAATTACCTTCCTCTCTCTCTCTCTCTCTCTCTTATCCCATCTGTGTTCCTCTTTCTCTTTGCGACGAAACAGACCGAACCGATCGACCGCTAACCACGCTAATAGAAAGGCGGATGGATCTATTGCTATTCACAAATGGAGCATTCGGTACATACCAACAAATTCAGCTAACAACTTGTTCATTTCGCGCTGTCGTATTTTTAAACAAAAATCGAATCGATCAGATTAATTTTAGTTTTATTTTTAGGTCATTGGCTTCTTTCTAGCGTATACACTGAAGAACTACAAGTATTCATCTCTCGATCGCCGCCCTCTTCTTCATCTTCCTTCTACAACCATATAGTCTTTAGTTAAATTTCCACTAATTATTTCTTTCATTCTCACTATCGCTATCCATCCTCTCAAACGTACGTGGAATAATTGTCCATTCATCCCAATCTTAAGTGAAATAAGTCGCCCATTTTAATTTAATAGTAATTTATACATCTCACACGTTGATTTACTTACTTAAAAGCAACATGCACAAACGCTTTGCACGTTTATTCTCTCCTCACTGATTTCTTCTCCTTTCCGTTTCTCCTTAGCTTCAAGAATTTTGTTTTAATAAAAAAAAAATGCAAAATTTTTTTTCTAATGTAATGAATGAACAAAATATATTTTAGAATTGCACAAATATATTTCATTTGAAATTTCTTCAAATCAATTTGAGAGTTTTCTTTCGTTTTATTGGCGATATTTTTGGAACGAAAAAAAAAGGGCGAAAGAATCAATCAGTTCATTTGTTTGGATTAATATTAGATAGTTTATCTGTTGTTGTTGACGATATTCTTCTTCTGTTAAGTATCACTTAATTGATATTATGCTAATTGACAAGTTTTGACGAACGAATTTATAGGAGTGGATGAGCAGTTGTTATAATTCAATATCTGAGGAATCTGTTCCGACGTTTCGGCTTCCCTCATACATCACATATATTCTCATATGTATCAGATCACTTACTTTGGGGAGAGGATCGGCTCATTGATCGACACATTGAATTTCTCGTATTTGAATGAATACTTTTTTTCACTTTTACGTATTTTGACAACAGATTATTTTGTGAGGCATTTTTTCTGATAATAATTGATTTATTTATCAGATTTGAAGATATCGGGGGACAAAAACTCTGCTACATTAACGGCGATGATAACGCAGTAGCAGTAATTATCATTATTATCAAAAGATCATTATCATGATTAGCATATAATAAATGCTCGTTACAGTTATTATCATTATTCTTAGGATAATTTATTATGTATTTCAATAAATGCTACAATCTCAGTATATTTCCCGAGGAGATTAGATGCGATTAATTCGCACCCTCCGACTTTTGCTACTCTTTAATTTCTCTTATTATGCATACTTTTCCACTTAACTATAGAAAATGAGAAGTAAACATTAGCGATAATGAATGATCACCCTAACTTCACCATATTCATAACAGTTCTGAGAATCCTTTTCAACAATTTCACTCAGCCGATCTTCCCTGAATCCTCCGATGCCGCTATCTGTTTGTCAACTTTTGATTTTGATAACGCAGAAGCTAATCGGTATTTGTATAACTGATCGTTCTATTTTCTTCTAAATTTCAAATCCAACTTTCTTCATAATTTATGTGTTTATTAATTTTTATTTGTCTGTGTGATGTGGAAGTATTTGCAAAATGTAGCAAAAAAAAGAAGCAGTTGGAAATTAAAAACATTGCAAGGAAGAATAATTGGTAGGAATGAATTTCATCTCTTTCCCTTCCTCTCTTCCTCTCCTCCGCTCTCTCTCTCTCCCTCTCTCTTTCTCTGTGCTAAGCACAAATTGTACTCTATTCTTTTTATATTTCATTTTCCAATTTCATTTTTTTGGGCTAAGAAAGGATGAACTTTTATTTGCATTTTTCTCTCATCTTTTTCCTAATATATCCTCAAAAATGAATGAATAAATGATAAATAAGATTTTTGCAATTTGTCCTTTACTTTAGTTGTGGAAGATATTTGCGCCCCATGAAGTGCAACTTGAAGATTTTGCGTTAGTGGGAAAAGTAAAGCGAAATGTATGGCGATATATAGTAGGCAAAGATTGTGCATCACATTGGAACGGATATTAGCACTGTGACTGTTATTCATAAATTCACTATGAGGAGGGGCGGAAAAGGAATTGCGGGAAAGAGCGGAAAGATCTGTAATGCGTAAATAATATGTGTATAACTGATATGCATAAAACTTGTTAGTTCGGAATTTGATATTTATTTGAGTATATCTATTTATTTCAAAGGATTAGGATGCCAAATGTTATTGCTTTTTAATATTTCAAAAAGATTTCGTTTCGCTTCCTTTTGGTTGCTAACAGCTAGGGCGGCTAATGCTTATCGTTACATTAAGGTTATTCCGGCGATTCGAATTAAGTCAAACATCAATCATTCAACATTCATATGCCTGTCATCTTTCTTTTCTCTTTTTTTGAAGGCTATAATTTTTAATTAATTTAATTTTGTGATTTTTTTCAAAATGATTATTAGCTTTGCTGCTAGTTTTCACTGTCAGTTTGTCATTTGTTCAATTCTGAGAATTCATTTCTATCCTATAAGTTTGAAAATAATTCCCATTGAGCTATTCATTTTAAATTAAATATTTCTGAAGTTATTATTCTGAGAAGAATTTTATCAAATTTCAAAGATTCTTTGCCATCGTATGAACAGAATAATTTACACTGATAAAAATTACATTGGAGGATTATTTGAGAGATTTGTAATTAGGTGAAATGACCGGAGGAGTGAACTCTTCTATATCCTGGACATCCTATTGGATGAATAAGTATTAGAGTAGTGCAAGTGATATGATGTGATTTGCTTCTGATTAAAATCGCCGCACACTTCAATGGTAAGCATTACCACAACTCATTAATTGTTTTAACAGCGGCTTATTTTATCCACACTTCTTGCAGTAGGATCGGTTGATCGTTGCATTCTCATGTTTGGCTCAATAACAACACTTTAAAATTATATTTCAACGTAATTTTATCTCTATTATCACTGCCTATGATAAGGATAAATACTACTTGTAACATTCGTTCCTTCCGCATTCCTATGTAAATGTGCCTTTGTCGCCATTACCTGATTGATCAGCATTGATGAACTTCTGGTTTACAATTTAGTTTGAAAGTATCATCATAATGCAATACATCAATCGATGATGGATCTCCATTGTTGAATGGAATGAAATGCAAAGGGCGCTGTTGGTGGCGTTACAACAATGCCGTACTGCACTTCCTGGGCAGTTGTCACTTTAAACAACTTCTCACATTTTGAAATAGTCGATTTTTTCTTCCAACTTTTGAAATATTATCTATCAAGTAAATGCTTAATGTATCAATTCTTTCACATGTAAAAATAATTTATATGATTGCTCCAAATGATTACCCCAAGATCTCATCTCTCTATTATCCTTCCCAGTCCTTAACTTAAGTCTATCAAATATAACTACTGCATTTTTCTTTGCTTTTGCCATAGCATTATCTTCTATTATCATATTAATTAATTAAGCTATTCAAATTACCATTAATGATATACCCGATGTATAGACTGAATGTATTCTTTGCTTTAATATAAATGTGTAGTAGAAGAAAGCTGAATATGATAATAACCTATTGCAGTAAAGATATTTCTACACATTTTTTTTTGCTTATTTTTTAAATTCCTTTCATCTGTTATCATTGATCGATCCATTTATTATGGGAAATCATATCAAGTAATATTCTCTGATAACATTTTAGTTGTTCAGTATGTAGCGATGAGTCATCCTGTTATCACTGTTGGGGAAAATTTGCCTTGCAAAATCTATTGAAATGCTCTGGCAATGTTGGTCGATGCTACATTCATATGAATTGGCCAAATGTTCTTGGCTGTCTCTTCCATTCTCATTCCTTTTGTCACCGATAAGGAAAGATCAGACGTAACACAAAAACTAACATCACTTTACTTCTTTTATTATTAGCTAAATTAAAAAAAAAACCCATAGCAATGCTTTTTAACTTTTTTCTGTGAGTGACAATAGTGTTTTGGTAATTTTTTCATTTTTGATTTCTATCGATTGATTTTTGTGATTGATTGCCGTAGTTAAACCACTCATTCATTTCATTCTTTTTAGTAAACACAATCTATCACTTACTGAAATATTTGAAAATAACATACATTTAATAATCTTCCCTTCAAAAAAAGCGTTTTATACCAGAGAGCAAAGGTCTAACTTCGCATATTCAAACAGGTTTTGTTTACTTATGCTATGGTCTACGCTCTCTTTAGACACGTTTAAACTCATAAACGTTGTAGGAGCATATTAGCGTAACGGCAATGTTGCAGTGAATATATGCTGCCATCGTACGAAACAAAGATGACCACCTGAGAACACTTGTCTTAAATGTCTGTCTATGAGAGGCCCAGATATTTTAGATTGGACTAGAAGAATTACTGATTAATAGCCAATTACCTCTCACATTCACATATCTCTTTCTTTTCGTTTCTTCTAATTTAATATTTCCAACAAATTTTTTTTACTCACTTTTTTCCCGTTTTTTTTGCAACAATTCCATATATCTTTTTAACAATGTAATAGTGAGAGTTAAGAAATGCAAAAAGTTCGTTTGTTTTGAGAGATTAAAAGAAAAAAAATTCCACCGTACGTTCGTTGCAAGAGATGTGCAGTATCTCACTTATCATTTTTTTTGAAAAGATTCCTTAAATTGTCCAACTTTACTTTTCGAGTGGAAACAATTTTTTTTTTGTAAAAACAAAATGATGCAATGAGAAGAAACGTTCACTCTGTCAACAACTTTTAATGCTTTCCTTCTTCGTCGATCGATTCGGTGCAATTTAATTCCTTTTCTTTTGCATTTCGTTAAATTTCACAAAACCATTTTCATTGACTATAATTGAGAGATTATAAACTGAATAAATTGAATGATATTAGCAGTAGGAAATTTGTCGACTGGTAGAAAAGGATGAAATTTCTGCTATTTATTGATATTGTTGAAATTCTGTTGGTTAGGATTTTATAGGTTAGATTTAGGATTTTATAGTAAACACTTTAGAATGATTTTGCATGAAGGATGCTATTGATTTATAACGTTTAAATTACCGCATATTTATATCAATTCGTTGAAAAGAAAAAGGCTGCAAGGAGAAGTAATGCTGCATTATTATATAAGCTAAAAATAAATTGATTTCCTCTTGAAATATTTCAATTCAGTTGTTTTGTTTTTCTATCCTAAAATTCAATTATCTTTGTGAAATGAGGTCAGCTATCCTCTTCTTTTTTTTACTGACATTCTGTTTTCCGGATAATTTCAAACATTTAGACAGTTTAGTTTTAACCTTTGACACTACCTTTTTTATTCTTTTCTCATATGCTGGAAAATTTTTTTAATGAAAATTTAAATGTTAAAAGTAAATTCAAATTAGTATTTTCTTGATAAATCAAGCTCATTTATTTTGAAAAGTTGTACACGATTTCTAAAAAATGATGATAGAGTGGGAAGATTAGCCGAGAGAGGAAGAAGTTTTTTCACGAATTCTATCAATTGGTGAGGGATTGGAATGGAATTGGCATTCCCATTTAAAATTTTCTATCACTTCAACACTCTTTAAATTACTCCTAGTTAATTTGAACTATTGCTTATCTCAACTTTTCCCCTCCTAATTGTTCATCACCTCCTTTTGTCATCTAAATTACTTTCCTCAATATTTCTTAAAGTAATAGTAGCATTCTTCAACTACTTTCTCCGTCCTGAATATTATATTTCTCTTCTTCTTCCATCCCATTTCTCCTCTCTCTTTGTTATATTCTTTCTTTATACATACGCAATTACAATTGAATTGTGCAAACATTTTTTTTTACCTGAATAACTAACATTATATCCCTCTTCTGAGGTGGATAACGGTTATTGTAAAATCACCGATAGCAGTGACAAATGCGCTACGATCGCTATGTGGCGGATCATTGCATGTTCTGGAGCTGTTGTTGAAAGTACTCACTCGATGAATATCAGTTGTTCTCGTGTCTTTCATTTCATGTTTCACGTACATTCATTACTTTTTGCTTAGTGAGAACATGAAATTCAATCTTTTTATTCTTAGGTTCAGTCCTGTTATTCGCCTAATCTTCGCTGTTGCAATATGTAGCACTTTTCTCTGCAGAAAAATTTCATAAGTTCAATTGTTTTTCTGAAATAATAATAGATAAAGTTTATCGATTGGGATGTTTACATCACTTATCTCATATCCTTTTCATTTTTCTTTTGCAATTTTCTCTCAAATCTATGGTTTACTGAGGTCGATGTCATTCTTTCTAACATTTCTTTTATTCAAATTGGTTTCATTCCTATGACGGACGCTAAACGAAATTGAATAAAATGAACTATTGTTTTTGTTCTTGAATGTAGGAAATCATTATTCGAAAAAGATATGAAATTGGTTTCTTAGTACTTTCACAAATTTGTAGCAGTGTTTCACCCAAGTAATGAGTGGATAAGATGAATATATTCAAAAAATTGCTAGTCTCCGCTGATAATTTTCATTTCAGAAGTTGTGGCATCGCTTGTCATGCATCACTTTTAAAACATTCATACTATGATGCGTCGCGTACTTTTGACAAATTGTTTATTGTTTTATGTATGGGTAACCAACGTGGAAAGTAATTTGCAGGCGATGACGACCGATATAGCCGTGCGAGGTCACGATTATAATGGTCGGATCGAGGAATTTGAGGAGTACGATGAGAATTCTTCTGCCAGACTCTTCGAACGTTCACGCATCAAAGCTCTCGCTGGTTTGTTATGTCATTATGTTGCATGATGATTGGAAAATTTAATGTTAGATTCCCGTCGCTAACTGAGTTATAGCACTTGCTGTTTCAGATGAGCGTGAAAATGTTCAGAAGAAAACTTTCACCAAATGGGTAAATTCACATCTTTTACCGGTAAACTGCAAAATACACGATTTATACATGGATATGCGTGACGGCAAGATGCTCATTAGACTTCTCGAGGTGCTCTCTGGCGAGCGATTGGTTAGCTTTCCTTTGTTCATTTATAAAACTTACCAAATGTTATAAGTTATTGGCAGGTGAAGTTTCATAAAAATATCCTAAAAAGGAACGCGTGATCGCTGATTTTCGTCTCTTGCTTAATAGAATTAATTTATTTTTCCTGTTCATTTCATTTATTTTTTGTTTTAATAGACATTGTCGAAGAAGAGCACTTATGACAATACAAAGTCACTATTTCCGTCGTTTGAAAGGTATATTTGCTCAGCTAGAAGAGATGAAATATACTTAAACACATTATGCATCATATGTATATATGAGGTTTTGTATGGAAGTAAAACAGTAATGTTTGGGTTGTAATTCCTACCACGAATGCCACCGTTTAACCCGTTTCGCTCTCCTCCTTGTTCATTCAGTCTTCTCTCGGCACTGATTCCCTGGCTAGAATGTAATTCAGTAAAAAGAGGTGAATCGATGCACAATAAAGAACGTTTGATTTACTGTTTATTCTGTCACAAGGAAACGTTGACAAAAGGCGAAAAGAAAATGTAATCTGCTGTAGGGATTGGCTACTGGTGAGAGCAATTTGAAAAGAAATTAAATGGAAATCAAAATAAGAATTTGAGTTGGTGAGAGATATTTAAGAGCAGAGCAAACAATTTTTAGCTTAAGTCCCAGATGTAGTTTAAAGGAGAGATCTGGGACAAATATGAGCTGAAACCAAAATCAGAAACTAATTGTTATGAGAAGTGACCCAAGAAGTTCAAGCAACATCGAATTTGAAACAAATTAAAAGTAATTTTCGTTTGAAAAGGTGTTCTAAAGTTGATAAAGGTGGTGGGCTGGGATAAAAATACCGAATTTGCTTGTCGTATAATAATTTTTAAATGAAAGTTATTTAAGCAATAGAAGGTGTGTGTGTGTGTGTGAATAAGAGATTTAAATTTGAAGTCAGAACTTATAATAAACTTGAAGACGACAGCTGTGTATCAAATAAATTTAACAGTGTGATTAGTTCCGGTATTATATAACAGGCTCAGAATTTTTGATATGAATTAAACGGTGTAATAACTACGAAGTTTTTCTCATAGATTTTGCTACATGAATATTTACTTTTAAAATCGTTTTCAGAACAGTAAAGGTATTTGCAAAATCTTGCGCTTGATTAGACTAGAATTTCACGGAAAAATAGATTTGATTAGAAATTTAATTACTGTAGCAGCATGATCGAAATGAAATTTATTTTTAGTAAATGTAGCTTTACGAGATGTAATATTTTGTCAGTTTTTCTACCCTTCTTGATGTGGAAACTTATCATACATGTCGGCTCAAACCGTGATATGCAGTTGTCACTTTATAGTAAATTTAATTTTTGGAATTTTTTCTAATGGGGCATGGTGCGTTTCTGAAAAGTCAAAAACATTTCAGCCGAAACCAACCCGTGGTAGAATGCGTATACATTGTCTCGAAAACGTGGACAAAGGGTTGCAGTTTTTGCGTGACCAACATGTGCATTTGGAGAATCTAGGGTCGCATGATGTTGTGGATGGCAATCCTCGACTAACATTGGGTTTAATCTGGACCATCATTTTGCGATTTCAGGTTTAATTTCTTCTTTATTATCAAGCTAGGAAGATGAATTTTGATCTTTTCATATCTCAGTGCTTTATAACGTTCTTGTCAAGTTCTATCATATTATTGGATTTGGTAACTGAAGTTGCAACTATTTGTTAGGGTCAGGACACAGTAAATTAGAAAATACTGCAAATTTTTTTTAGGGGATTTTGCCAATTTAATAGTAGCTGCCTTTGTTATTGTGTGATAATATGGCAACTTTCTTAGCGTAAAAGCGGTGGATTAATTATCTGATTCAAATATAAACACATACTTTATTTGTTAGTTCCTAGTGAAAAGAATAGAAATGTTGCAAGACTCTTTGCATTTTATTCGTCAAGTTTATAATTAATAAGTTACGTAGCGATGATTTCTTTAGCTACATTACTGTTCCCCTTTCAACAATTTGTGGAAAACAAATGTAAGGAATCTTATTATATACATCCGGCGAGATGTCTGGGAAGTTTATTTCATTTGAAGCTTTAAAAACGAATGAGGATTATGCACTTCTTTTTTTCTAGATTCAAGATATTACATTCGAAGATGCGGACAATCAAGAGACACGCAGTGCCAAGGAGGCCCTATTGCTGTGGTGTCAAATGAAGACAGCAGGTTATCCGAATGTAAATGTTCGAAACTTCAGTACTTCATGGCGTGATGGCTTAGCATTCAACGCACTTATTCATAAACATCGTCCCGATCTCATAGAATATGAAAAATTGCAAAAATCCAATGCACTTTACAACTTAAGTAACGCGTTCGAAACAGCTGAGCAGCAGCTTGGATTGATCAAATTTTTAGACCCTGAAGGTTTCTTTTTACTTGGCAAAGTGTTTCGAGTAATAACTAATTAGAAACTAATTAAACCTTGTTAGTGTTTTGATATTCAATTCTTTTCCCAGTGTCCTACCTATTCGTGTTTTTTTTTGGTATATTTAGTAACTAATCGTTGTAGATGTGAATATCGATATGCCTGACGAAAAATCAATCATCACGTATGTCGTGACGTACTATCATTATTTCAATAAGATGAAACAGGAAACTATCCAAGGGAAGAGAATTGGAAAGGTAATTTGTTTGTCAAACCAGCAGTTAACAGTGATTTACTAGTGATCTCGATTGATCTTATTTTTGCTGTGAGTTACTTTTAATATTTACTTACACGACTTGATACCAGGTAGTGAATGAGCTGGTGGAGAATGAAAAACTGATAAATAATTATGAACGCCTCTCAAGCGACTTATTGGAGTGGATCCGACAGACCATTGAATTATTGAATGATCGTCATTTTGTAAATTCCTTAAGCGGTGTACAAAAACAGCTTGCTGAATTCAACAATTATCGCACACAAGAAAAACCGCCGAAGTAAGATGTGATTTTTCGAATAGTTGTTGCTGCACTTTCTCCGGTTCACTTATCTTTCAAGTTTTTTTGTAACGTAATAAAATAGTTTACCTCTAGATACTCTGTCATTAGTTACTTCTTAATAACCGTAAAATTTCATGAATTCTTTTGATGTAATCGACATATTTCCTATAGGTTTAATGAAAAAGGTGAACTAGAAGTACTTCTTTTCACTATTCGAAGTCGTATGCGTGCGAACAATCAGAGGCCATATATACCAAGAGATGGCAAACTGATTGCGGACATCAATCGAGCTTGGGAGAATTTGGAAAGAGCGGAACATGAGAGAGAGCTGGCACTGAAAGAGGAAATTATTAGGTAAATCATTGGCTAAACTTCATATGCATGGACCAAAGAGTTATTTTTCATGCATAACAACTTTTTCGAAAAATTTTAACACATCAAAAGCTGTACATATGGTTTACAGTCACCATAATTGAAGATGGGAGTTTTTTAGGCAAGAAAAACTTGAACAACTGGCAGCTCGATTTGACCGTAAGGCGAGCATGCGAGAAACGTGGCTTAGCGAAAATCAACGACTTGTCAGTCAGGATAACTTCGGTACTGATTTAGCTAGTGTAGAGGTAAGCAGCTTACTGGTACTATTAAAAGAAAGTTTGTTGTCCCCATGAACTCTGCTTGCGGTGATAAATCTCGTTGGAACAGCAAGCAGGATTTTTAGTAAGTGCGAAGAAGTATTCTTCCTCATTTTCGAATCTTATTCTATCATTCTTGCGGAAAAGTGATCGTCGTTGCACTTTGATACACTTTTAAAGTGTAAGAATGGTACTTAAAACCTTTTTAGGCAGCCACAAAGAAACACGAAGCAATAGAGACAGACATCTACGCATACGAAGAACGCGTACAAGCTGTTGTCGCTGTGGCTGGTGAACTGGAAGTTGAAAATTATCATGATATTGATCGAATTAATGACAGGTTATGCTCATTTCCAATACCGCCAAATTCTTGATTCCGTAGTGTGCCTTTCCTGTATTAATATAATGTAATATTGATATGCCATTATGTGAAATACTATGACTCATCTCAATGTCACACATGAGCTTTAGTTGGTAAATTAGAGATGGTTAATTGTGCCTCAGTGTTACCACTATATTAACTGAATTTCACCAAGTTATCTCATTGTCTTGAATCTTGAATTTTACGATTATTCAGAAAAGAGAATGTTCTGCGTTTGTGGAATTACCTTCTTGAATTATTGTTGGCACGCCGTGTTCGTTTGGAACTTTCCATGGCGGTCCAGCGAATTTTTCATGAAATGGTTTATGTTCTAGATTGGTGTGATGAAATCAAGGTAGCTTCCAGTCTTTAATTTTGGAATATATCAACATGCATTAACAGACTCCGTTAAAAGCTCATGTCCACAAATCTTTAACAGCAATAAGTTCAGAATAAATATTTTACAAGGTGGACGCATAAATATTTATAACTAAAAGATTTCACAATGGATGGCCGAATTTATGTTAACAAATTTTCAGGCTCGTCTTTTATCCGAAGACCTTGGTCAGCATCTTATGGATGTCGAAGATTTGCTGCAAAAGCATACGCTTTTGGAGTCAGATATCAATATTGTTGGTAATCGTGTCGAAAATGTGAATAGCCAAGCGGAAAAATTTACATTACCAAACGGTCCGGATGGTAGTGGGTATAAACCAGTGGAACCATCATTAGTTGAAGAAAGAATGCAGATTTTGCTAGACCGTTATGCAGAGCTAAAAGAATTAGCAGTGGAACGCAAACGTCGTTTGGAAGACAACAAACGTTTGTGCCAGTTCTTGTGGGATGTTGACGAATTGGAACATAATTTAAGAGACATGGAACAAGTACTTACCTCACCTGATGCTGGACGTGACATGGTTTCCGTGTCACTTCTGCTCGCTAAACATAAAAATGCTGAACAGTCACTCGATATGGTCGGTAAACAGTTGGATGATCTCGAAAATGAAGGTCAGCAGTTGCAAGAAGAGAAGATTCCAGGTTGATTTTTTTTTTATTTTGAAATTTGTGGCTAGTAACAATTTTCCACAGTCATTAGATTCTTGTCAGACTCAGACTACGACTGTTAGAATTTTTGACCTTTTTTGGAGTTGCATGATAATGGAATGGTTACTAAAACGCAGATTTCATATATACGATTTATTCTGAAATAATTTCATTATTACAAGATATTTAGTGAGTCTTGAATCTAAAGAGGGTTTTTCTTTTTTAGAATTAAAGATCGTTTTGTGTATAATAGTTCCTGAAAATTTTTTTGTGTTCAACAGCATGTAAAACTCATATAGGTTAATTTCAAAACTAGGTTGATTGGAATAAATTAACACTCGATATCATCAGAAATATTCTTACAAAAAGTAAAGGAATATAATCGAAATTACTTTTATATTTTCTAGAGGGAACACATATGAAAGTTTTAATATGAATCCAAATTCATATTAAAATTCTTTTTCTGTATTAGAGTTTCTATTTTTAGATTTGGTATACTTTTCCTCCATACTTATATTCTTATTGAATTATTCAATTAAGTTTGTGTTAATAATTTTCTTTACACTAAAAGTGCAATTCACATCAGATTTCGTCCTTGTGCTCCACAAGGGATATCTCAATTTTAATTTGTATTACTTAGGCTTCATTTTTTACAATTGTATTTAGAAATCTTCTCCACCGTAATTTCTTTTCATATTCTTCTATTTTCAGGTGCTGAAGCTATAAATAATCGTTTGGCTACAATTCGTTGTTACTTTGATAAGCTGAAGGAGTTGGCTGGAGAGCGCCACGTGCGGCTTTCCGGAGGCGCAAATTACTATCAGTTCTTCACCGACGCTGACGACGTGGATGCATATCTTGTCGACACTTTGCGTCTAGTGGGTAGTGAAGATGTTGGAAAAGATGAAGGTACCGTGCAGTTACTTATCAAGAAACACGATGATGTTAGTGATGATTTACTTAAATTCGAGGAGAATATCAAGCAGTTGCATATTCAGGTATGGTTTAATTTAAAGTTTTTATGTTATGCCGTAAAAACTAACTTTTATACTACTGATTAAATTACTCATTATCTATATAAAAGTTTTCTAATTTTTGTCGTCAAATGGGTGCAACGCTATAAATAATTTGACAAGGTACACTCTTATTCTAGGCAAAATCTCTGCCACCTGAGGCTCGTGAACATCCAGATGTACGCAGGCGTCTTGACATGACTGAAAGACGTAAGGCAGA
Organism: Litomosoides brasiliensis; assembly: GCA_013365375.1. NCBI lineage: Eukaryota > Metazoa > Nematoda > Chromadorea > Rhabditida > Onchocercidae > Litomosoides > Litomosoides brasiliensis. Next base: position 20,678 of record JABVXW010000072.1, on the reverse strand, counting down.
ATTGGAAGAACTTGCACGACTTAGAAAGCAACGTTTGTTGGATGCATTGTCTTTATACAAATTGTTTAGTGATGCGGATGTTATCGAAGCATGGATTGATGAGAAAGTACGTCTTGAATCTAAAGAAGGTTTTTACAAACATATGTTACAATTGGAAAAGCAAGTTGTATACATTCTAGGGCAAACTGCTGACGACATTGGTACCAACTGATGATTTAGAAGAAGTTGAAATTATGAAACATCGTTTCGAAACCCTTGAAGCTGATATGAATAATCAAGCAGCTAAAGTTGCCACTGTGAACGAACTTGCACGTCAGCTTCTTCATGTTGATCATCCAAATTCAGATGAAATTTTGCAAAGGCAGAATAAGCTTAATGCGAGGTAAGCAAATTCAGTTTTAGTTTATTTTATTTTCAAATTTCTTCCGTACAATGAAACAACATCCACAGATTTTCGTGATCATGCTGTGGATGATTTCGTTTCAAAAATCTTATCAGTCAGTATTTAGATGGGCACAGTTGCGTGATATGGTTGATCAGAAAAGATCTGAACTTGAACAAGCACATCGTTTGGAAACATTCCGTATCGACTGCCAAGAAACAGTTTCCTGGATTGAAGACAAAACCCGGGTACTTGAAGATAGTGGCGAACTAACTAATGATCTCACTGGTGTTATGAAGCTTCAGCGCCGTTTGTCTATGATGGAGCGCGATCTTGGTGCTATTCAGGTATTGTAATGAATTCTTCCAATTTATAATAAACTTAAAACTCTTATTAAAATAATACGGGAGTGTGTGTGTGTCGTAAATTAGAAATTTCGGCAGCATGAAATTTTGATAAGCTATTTCAGGCTAAACTTGATTCACTGGAAAAAGAAGCATCCGCAATTGAAAAGCAAAAACCTGCACACGCAGCACAGATACGAGAGGGCATCAAGCGAATGCATGTGGCATGGGGGATGCTAAACAGACGTGTACGCGAACACGAAGCGAAGCTTGATGAAGCTGGTGATTTGCAACGTTTCCTTCGTGATTTGGATCATTTCCAAGCTTGGTTAACTGCTACACAGAGACAGGTATAATATCAGCTATTTCTGTCTTCAGAAACATATCTCAGTTTTATTTCATTTAAAGCGAAAATTGTATGGCACTTAAGGGTGGAACGTAAAGTGCTTTTTATCAGCTTTGAGTTTTTATGTTACAGTTTTAAAATTATTATGTGAAACTTGTCCTGATCTTCTGGTAAGCTTGCTTTGTTTGTAGGTTGCTTCAGAAGATGAGCCACAATCGCTAGCTGATGCTGAACAATTGCTTAATCAGCACGCGGGAATCCGGGAAGAAATTGATGGTTATGCAGAAGATTATGTCAAAGTAAGTTTATTGTGGTGTTAAATTAATGGAAAACTCAGCTTTTTTGTTTTTGTATTGTAAAGTGGACAGATTCAGTGCAAGGGAATGCTAGCCATGTAATAATTTCATGTTTATTCATTTTGACTGTAGATGCGAGCAATGGGTGATCGAGTAACACAGGATCAGACAGACCCGCAGTATATGTTCTTACGTCAACGCCTCGTTGGACTAGAAGAAGGTTGGGAAGAACTGCAAAGAATGTGGGATAATCGACAGCATCTTCTTAGCCAAGGACTAAATTTGCAGGCAAGTGTTGATGTCGATGGTAATTTTTTCTTATTTTTTTTCTTTCAAACTTTGAAAATCCATATCCAATTTCATCTTACCCATAATTTAAGATGTTTCTCCGTGATGCAAAACAAGCTGAAGTTATGCTTTCACAGCAAGAAAATTATTTGTCAAAAGATGAAACACCGACCTCACTGGAGCAAGCTGAAAATGTGCTCAAGAGGCACCAAGATTTCCTGACAACAATGGATGCCAACGATGAGAAAATTAAGGTATTGTTTATACCTGAAGAATCTTGTCTTTTTTTTGGTTTTCTTTTCAATTCCCTTTCAAAACTTCCAAATTAGTTTATCATATAAGAACTTACTTCAGTGTTATTGTATTACGTTTTAAAATCGTTCAGGCAGTTGTATTTTTTGGCGACCAACTTTGTGGTGATGGCCATTATTCAGCTGATAAAATTCACAAAAAGGCTCGAAATATAGAAGAACGCCGCGAAGCAAATCGTGAAAAAGCTGGACAGTCGTTCAACAAACTCAAAGATTCCCTTGCGCTGCAACAGTTCTTGTCGGATTGTGAAGAATTGCGGGAGTGGATTGAAGAAAAAATGATTCGTGCACAAGATGAAACTTACAGGTTGAGAGCATTGGTAATTTCTCAAACCAGACGAAATTTCGGATTTTCTAAAGATCTTTCATTTTGCCTTATTGATTTCTATTACTGACCTTTCTTTCCCCTGATTTTCAGAGATGCGAAAACAATTACATCAAAGTTTGTGCGCCATCAGGCATTTCAGTCGGAGCTGCAATCGAATCATGAACGACTTGTGCAGCTTCGTCATGCGGCAATTAGGTTGACTGAAGAAAAACCTGAATTTCTCGGTACCATTGATCCACAGATAGCTGATTTATCAATTCAGTGGGAGCAACTCGAAAAAACTACGGAAGAGAAAGGACAGAAGTTGTTTGATGCTAATCGACAACAGCTTTACGTGCAAAGTATCTCTGACATGAAGGTTACTTCTTTCATTTATTCTTCTACTACGTGAATATGGATAAAACATCGGTAATCAATTGTTCCTAAGTTAGAGATATAACTGCTTTGTCTAATTGTGAGGATTGTGGAGAGTTTTTACTTGCGTTTTTGATAATTGTTTTTTTAAGGATTGGGCTGAACAACTTCAACAACAGATGACAATTGAAGATACAGGACAGGACCTGACGACAGTTAATGTTGCTATGCAGAAGCAGCAGATGATTGAAAGTGAAATGGTGAAACGAGCTGCACAAATAGATTCATTACAGGTTATTTGAAAACAGTTGAATTTTTTTTAATTTTTCAACAATAAGCATATTATTTATTGCTTAAATTTCTAGGATGAAACACCCAAGAGTACAGTTTTAACCATATAATTTTTTGTTGGAAGGAGGAAAAACAGTAATGCAATTCTATAAAGTCGAAAAGTTTTGATCCCTCTGTTATTGTTAATGGAGGATGTGATTCATTCTTTCAGCGAATGGAACCACAGCTTGAGGAAATGCACCCGGATGAAGTGGAAGCAATTAAAGCACATCGTCTAGCTGTGCAAGAACAATTACAGCGACTTCAAGCACCACTAGATGATCGACGTCGTCAACTAGAACGCAAAAAGAGAGCCTATCAGTTTTTGCGTGATGTTGAAGATGAAAAACTGTGGTGTGCAGGTGAAAATTTTTCAGCTTTCTTTTTAAGTGCTTTCTGAACTACTGAAAACTGACAAAATCGGGTTCTCTACAAAACTAAAAATTGTTTCCTAAATATCAGAAGCTGTTTGCAGAACGGTTACCAGCTACGCAAGCACAAGAACTTGGTGAAAATCTCTTCGATTGTAATCGTTTACAAAAGAAAATGCAGTCACTGAAGCACGAAATTGATAACCATGAGCCATGGGTTGAAAAAATCTGCCAAAATGGTCGTGAAATGATTGATGAAGGCCATGAAAATAGTTCAGAATTTCAGCAAAAAATTGATGAATTGATGAAAGTATGGCAGGTAATTACCTTTTTTCCTTTTTTTTTTGGTTTTCCTTTTTTTTTCTTTTTAGTAATTTTTGCTTTTTTCTTGATCACAGTTTTCTTTCACTCGCTAAACTTTCATTTTCTATATTTCAGAACTTGAAAGATTCTCTGAACGCTCGCAAAGAACAGTTAGCTGAGAGCGAAAAGGCGCACCAGTTCCTCTATGATTGTAATGAAGCAGAAGCATGGATGAGCGAACAGGAGCTTTACATGATGCAGGTTTGTTAGTGATATTCTTTCGAATTACAGTATTTTTATCCAATTCGTCATGATGCCGAATTTTCAACAGTAAACTCGCAAGTATTCTTGTTTGGCGACGAAATACTAGGCAGTAATCTTCGATCTGCAATCCCAACTCATTGATGAATAAGAAGAGTTTAAGGAAATTATTTTCATATGAAAGTAAGTTTTCATTGTTTAACTCTCTTATAGGACGAGCGCGGTAAGGATGAATTCTCAACAGAAAATCAAATTAAGAAACATGAACGTTTGCAACAGGACATCAATCAGTATGCAGATACCATCCGGAAGCTGGCTGCACAAGCCCAGAAATTTGTTGATGAAAAGCGTCCACTGTGGTAATTAATTAATTATCTATAAATGACTTTGAGAAAGTGGAGCTATCGCTATTTTTTGTGTAGTAGTGGAAAATATGAATATTCACTGCTATTGCAGGGAGCATATCAGTGTTCGACAAGCTCAAATAGAGAAATTATACGCAGGTTTGCATGATTTATGCAAGGAGAGGCGAAAACGTTTAGATGAGACATTGCAATTGTACGAACTTCATCGAGAAATTGATGATTTGCTGCAGTGGATCGCGGACAAAGAGGTATTGTTTTTTTAGTTACTTTTGGAACTGTAGAAAAGTTATTAAGTTTTCTTACTTTTGCTTCCAACTGGGCGTGAATTGTGTAATGGTTTATGCACTTATTTTATTAGCTGGTTGCTGGTTCACAAGAAGCGGGACAAGACTATGAGCATGTACAGATGCTTATTGAACGGTTTCTACAATTTGCTAGAGATACCGAGAATATTGGATCAGAGCGGGTGGCAAACGCAAACGATGCTTGTGATCAAGTAAACTTTTGCATTCCATAATTTTTTTTATATTTCAAAATAGCAACATTGAATAGGACAGAAATTCAAATTGGTTGTGATTCTTGATAGTTAGACGCAATCTTGTTTAATGTTTTCTGTAATTGTTATTAGAGTTCTCTTCTTTTCAGTTAATCGGTGTTGGACACTCAGACGCTCCAACAGTTGCTCTATGGAAAGATAGCTTGAATGAAGCATGGGAAAATTTGCTTGAACTAATCGATACACGAATTCAAATGCTGGAAGCATCTAGAATGGTTCACAAATTTTTCCACGATTGTCGTGATTGTCTATCTCGAATTTTGGAGAAAAACCATTCGATACCTGAAGATCTTGGTCGCGATTCGTCTTCAGTTGGTGCATTGAAGCGGAAACATCAGAATTTCCTTAAAGTTTGTTTTCTGTTTTATATATTGTCCTTACTGTTCCTTTATCCCTTGCTAAACATTGTCGAATAGTTTTAGCAGATGTGTATAAATGGAATTCCTTTGTAGGATATCGAAGCTATAGGTGAACAAGTTGCACAAATCGAAAACGATTCATTGGAATTGCGTGATGCTTATGCTGGAGATCGTGCAATGGAAATAGGTACCCGTGAAGCAGAAGTGCAAAAAGCATGGCGGCAACTACGAGCAGTGTGCGATGCACGTTCGTTGCGGTTGGGCGATACATCAGATCTGTTCCGATTCATGAATATGGTCCGCGATTTGTTGCTATGGATGAATGAAGTTAGGCGAGAAATGACATCACAAGAAAGGCCTAAGGTTGTTTTATAAAAAAGTTTCTCTCGCAATTTATCATTTTTCCAACTTTGATATTCAATGGTTCAGTGGAATATACGAATGCTATGTGGCTAAAAATTTTTATAATTTTAGGATGTATCTGGCGTCGAGCTATTGATGAATAATCATCAGAGCTTAAAAGCAGAAATCGATGCACGCGAAGAAAACTTCAACGCATGCATATCACTAGGTCGAGATCTTTTGAATCGCAAACACTACGCGTCATCTGAAATTGAAAAAAAATTGATTAAACTGACCACTGAACGAGCTGAAATGATGCGACGATGGGAAGATCGCTGGGAGTATTTGCAGCTAAGTAAGTTTGCTGTAATTTGGAACTTCAAAATAAAAACTGTCGTCAAGTTCATTTGGTGGTAGATCCAAAGTTATCACAGAATTATGAGGTAATGCCACCGATATGAGCATTGGACTTACCATGCTTTGCACTAGTCATCGTCTTATTACAAAGTGGATCGTTTTGCTATGTTTGCTATATACATTTCATCATTTAGTACTGGAAGTGTATCAATTCGCAAGGGATGCAGCAGTCGCTGATAGTTGGTTGATGGCGCAGGAACCATACCTTATATCTAAGGAATATGGGGTATTTTATAGCCTTTTTGTTGGAAAGTAATCTCTGTATAGATTGAATAAGTAGTTTGGAGCAGTACATCGGACAAATTGGAAAGGATTATTACAAATTAATAACTTTTGATATTTTCAGCGGAATTTGGAAGAAACAATAAAGTTAATTAAAAAGCATGAGGCTTTCGAAAAGTCAGCTAATGCGCAGGAAGAACGTTTCTTAGCATTGGAGAAATTAACAACGGTACAGTATTATTTCTTCAAATATTTACCATGCATTCAAATTTCTTACATGGATATTAAAAACAATTTCTGAGCTGAACATTCATTCCGCATTATTAGTTCACAATTTTCATTTGCACAGTCTCTTTGATTGCTTATTGTTTGTTGATCTTTAGGCTCACTAAAAGCTTTCCTCAGTTGAGTTGTATTCAGTATCGAAATTATTTTCCATTTACTTTGATTCCTTTTTAGATTTAAATAATTTTCTAATCTGATTAAAAAATTACCTTCTCAACTAAAATTAGTGGTAGAATAACACCTGTCGCTGTTGTTAGGAATATAATCGATGAAGTGATTTCGAATTTCATCGTTTTGTTTTGAACAAAAACGTAGCAACCACTGTTCTCAAAATAAGGAACTGATAAATGTACAAAAAGATTTAATATATTTGCTCTGCTTTGAAAAGATGTCAATGACTCGTGAACATGATGCACTGTAGCTATTATTGATAATTATATTGCATTTGTTCAAATACATACGAAGATGTGATCAGTTTTCAGTTCGAGTTGAAAGAGATGCAAAGGCGAGATATGGAGGAGATGGAACGTCGTGCACTTAGTGGGCCGGCTGGTGATCTGCGCCATGGAACTAGAACTTCAGGTGCAGTAGGCAAACGATCTGCAGAAGTTGCCTTCTCAGGTGAAAGGGGACCTCAAACTTCTGATGGTAAGTATAGTATTATTGCTGGGTTGTTGGGTTGAATGACTTATAGAAAAATTCTTGGTTGCGGATTATTACAGTAAAAAAGGGTTTTCTGAATTTTGGCTTCCATCAAAATTATGCTGCTGTAAAAATTTTACGTTTAGTTGACTGCCATCGCCGACTTGAGAATTTGAAACACTCGAGAGATTGTTTACGGATCTTTTGTAACAAATGCTGCATGACATTTTTTTGAATTGCCTCTGTTACAATAATTTTTTTTGAATGAGCGCATTTGTTTCTGAAAAACACACGATGTGCACGTTTGCTCGTTTTATCCTAGTGCATGGTAACGTGCATGTATTTTGCACAGTTTTGCAGTACGCTTTGCAGATTTTGGTGAAAAAAATTTACACGATGCAACTATGAGCATTGATAGTGGTGCATCACTACGAAAAACTAGACATATTGCTGGTACATTTCAACATACAATTTACATTTTCCTTGAGGGCAAAGCACAAAATTTGCTACAGGCATTAAATGAGGTGAAGTATCTGCATGTTCATAATTTATCTAAAGAAAGGGCGCTGTTATGTAGCCAGATGTTGATTCCTCCTTGATCTTGGCATATTCAACAACAGGGATGTGTTTGTTTTTGCACTTTTTGTGTTTTGTGAACCGACAGAATTTGGAATTTCTTGTTAGTTGGAGTGATGTTTACACTGCATGTACTATAATTTTGCAGTATTTGATATATTTTCCATTTTTGCTGCATTTAGGTTTACAGTAATGCGTTCCTATCGTGTTAGAATATTATATATAGTAGCAGTAATAATCGTAGCTGTTGTGATGTTTACAGAACGTAATGGTCGATTATTGGCATCAGAACCATCTGGCTGGCGGTTGTCATTGTCGAGATCGGCTCGTTTTGATGTACACGATTTAAGGGGTAAGAGAGCGAGGACTGAATATTTCTTCCTTTAATATGCTGGCGAATTTGTTTTCTGAATTATATTATTTTGCATGGATTTGAGTTGTTTGTTACTTTGTTAGTAGTAGTGTTCGTGTATTTTGTTGTTCAAAAAGTACTGAAAATTACTTTTTTATTTGTTACTTCCCTTGACCCCTTGACTGTCACAATGGCATTGCAATTGTGAACTTAGTGTGGCGTTCATCGGGCCTCGCTAAAGAGTTTTACAGTGCTAAAATCTCTTAATTTTACAATGAATTTATGTATTATTTTTTTTAATATTTTCCATTCTAGGGGTTGATGTAGGCGATGCTTTTGAAGGTGTATTAATTAGGAAGCATACTTATGAATCCTTGGAGCGCAAAGCATCAAGCAGGTAAATTTTATGTTGGAGCCTTAAAATTCTAAACATTTATTCTAAAATTTGATTAGTTTTTGCGATCTTGTCATCTTGTAATTTTTTAGGTCATGGGAAAAAGTATACGCAGTATTGCGCGGGTCACAACTAGCATTTTTCAAGGACCAGAAGCATGTGGGAGAAAATACGCTGTTTCGTGGGGAGGAACCATTAAATTTGGAAGGTTGTTCAATTAGTGTCGCAGCGGAATATACGAAAAAGAAAAATGTTTTGTCCCTAAAATCTCCGAGTGGAGCAGAATATCTGTTACAAACTGCCAGTGATGTAAGCTTATTGAAATTTTCTTAGGTTCTGGGGTTTTGGATGAAGATTTCCAGATGAAATAAATCAATATGATGATATGTGCTTGCATTATTTTGATCTAAACTAACATGCATTCCAATAGTAGGAACTCAATGCCTAATTTTGCAGGAAGACATGGAAAGATGGTTGCAACGATTACAACTTGCCACAGGACAATCACAGGAAGAAGCAACTCGCTCCCAAACATTACCAGCTGAAGGGTCCACCAAGGCGAAAAAGGGTTTCTTTAGCCGAGGGAAGAAATGATCGTTGAACGAAAATGGTGTTCATGTTTAGGATTTATTTTGGCAATTTAAGTGCCGAAGAATTTATGGTGTTGTAAGTTGCTTCATTTATGCAGAGTTCTTCCGATTCGGAACTTTTTAAGGTTTTCCAAGGATTATATAGAGTTTTTTGAAAATATGCGATGAAAAATTCTTATTGTTCTGGCAATTAGTCAAATAGGAAAAAAGGTGGATAAGACTCTGTCGTTTGCAGTATTTCGGTGTAATCACTTTCTTCATCTTTTTTTACCTGCTATATACTTTTTTGTCATTTGAAATATAAGCAAGATTTTCATTAGCAGTTTTGTGATGAGCTTATTGTTTTTTGCAAATCCTGGTTATTTCTTTTTTTGTCATCATTAGAATTTTTTTAGCGAAAGAATGAATTTTTCATTCCAATTCTTATGAAACATAGTGGTTTATTCTGATTTTTGGTGCAAAAAAATTCTGCTTGTAATAGCTTTATCATTTCTTCTTCCTCGAAATATGTTTTTTCTTTTATTTGAACATTATACTTTTATGCTTTAGACGCGATATTACAACAGAAAGAAACGAGCTTTTTTTCTATAAGTGTTTTAAGACTATCTTGGCAGTTTGTAAAATCGTTTCTCGTTTTTTTTTTCAAAAATCAGTTCTTTAGAAATTGCGCAAAAAGCAAAATTTGCTGGGTTTGGAAAATTGAGTTAAAAATATAAATGTATTTATTTAATTTTCTTGGTGTCTGTTACATTATTTATTGACAACGCATAAGAATCTGAAATGTTTCCAAGAAATTTGCAAACGTATTCCAAGATGTATTTCTAAAATGGAATGTTAACTATCCTAGTCGAGGCACTATTGATGTAAACTAGCTTCCGCTGTCTAGTTTATGTTTCCTTCATAAATTAACATTGTGTACCTTTTTTGGAACACATTTACAGTTGTAATGGCGTATGACGAATTTCACTGAATTTAGTCGACAGTAGGTTAATTATTTTATCGATAAAATTATTCAATTTTATAGTCTTAATTTAAAGTGAAAAATAAAATGTTTTTCGAAAATCGCTCTAGAAAATTAATAGGATGGGTTGGAAATTCGTTTTTGCTTTGCTTTTGTTTCTAGCTTTTGGCTATTTATAGTAGTATTTACTTCTTAGTTGACTTTTAATGAAATCGTTATCTTCGTCTGTTGCTCTTCACATGGAATACATGGTCTTATATCGAACAGAATTGAAACAAATTAGATCGCAGCTAGTAAGGAATCCTTCATGTATTGCTGTTACTGTTTGTGCACTGCCGACATCTTTATTTCAGCATTCTCTGCATAAGTGAAATTTTTTTTAAGATTGCATGAACTGCATTATTGTTGAGTCGTTTTTCAACGCTGTCGCTTTTGCTTAACTTGTTTCGAGTGAATGACATACAGATAATTAGTGCATAAAAATTTGCAGTAAAAAGAGAAGTTCATCATATTATGTCTTGAAATGGAATTTACGAGCTAGACCGAAGGATTGATTTACAATTATATTGTTTTTCCATTTTGGAGAAGAAGGAATTCATCTGTTTTGTAGTATGTAAGCATTTTATAGTGCTCTTTTTTTCGATATGTTTAATTTTTATTAAAACTACGAAAATTCGTTTTTCTTTCGTAGAATGAATTGTCGCAACATTGTGACTTTGTGGTTTCGTTTGAAACTTACAAACGTGAAGTTGTTTAACCCCTCTGTACTTGGAGCGGAAGCTCTTTTGTTTCTATTTTTACTGCTGCTATAACGATCAAAAGTGAGGTGGAAAAGAGCTGAAGATTTTATATGTGGTAAACGCACACCTACCGAATTTTGCTGCTGTAATTCTAACATGGAATTTGGCGATTTCTTGATTACCTACGTTTATTTCTTCGAGATAAATCTGTTTTCTCAACGTTTCGCACAAAAAATAAGCAACGGTGAACATTTTTGCAAAAGGACAGAGGTAGCTTCTGACATGGCTAAGTTGACCGGTGTGTCGGACGGAAATTGGTGGCCGTGTGGTTCTCTAAATTTGGGAAATTTTTTAGAATGCTTTTTTAAGGTGGGAATTGATGATAGCCATTGTAGCAGAGTACGATCAGTGGAACCCTTCTTAGCGCCATCCTACTGCTACAGATAATCTTCACATTTAACTGATTCCCCACAAAAGCCATAAACTACCATGTTGAACTGAGTACTTGATGATTCAATGAAGTGAATTCCAATTCTAAAACAATTCCTTCCCGAAATGTCCGTTATGGAGTAATGTAACAAGTTGATGATAAAGCTAACGTTTCACATATTTTCACAAACTTCATGGTTGAAGATTATTTTCCCTAATACAGTAACACACAACCAATTTGATCAATTAAATTTGGTCATTTTTTTTTGTATTAAACGAAAAAACAAAATTACGAAAGGAAAAAACTACTGACGTAATGTAGCAGTAGTGATTGGTTGATTGAAATTGATTGATTCCAATGTTCTCTGAAATGCAGTAATTGAGTAATGCCAGAAGAGTTGTGAACACAAATGAATAGTCGCTGTCTTCTACAGCTCAGGTAGATGAAATTCTCTTTCAGATGGAATAACAACTGAATGAAACAAAGTGGTAGACCTAATGGATTTAGAAGTGAAGTTGTGTGTTTGAGAGCGTCGTTGATTGAGTGAGATAACTGACAACGAAGACTGAGTAGATGGCCGTAACGTAACACAAACAGTTTTTCTTCACTTCACTTTTTCCTTTTTTCCGAAAGGAAAAGGAAAACAACATCTGTTTGCTGTGTGATTCACATTACTCTTCCTTGTGCAATCCAAAACAAGGTAATTCTTTCAAATTTAAAAATAAATTCAGCGAAAAAGTAATTTGTGAACAGATTTTGATGAACAAACAAACTGCTAATGATGACTGTTGTATTTTGTAGAATACAAGAAGAGGGTAATTTTCTAAAAGAGTGAAATCAGAATTGATCTGACAGTGTTGTTTGTGCCTTCCTTCAAGGTTATACTTTCGTTCCTTCATTCATCTGATCCAGTTATTGACCTATTCACAACTACGTATGTGTGTGTGGTCATCATTTGTACGATTGAACAAAAACCTCTCTCTTCCAATCTTCTCATCAATTTTCTTCTCCTCATCGTCTATATGTTAAGAAAAAAAAATGATTGTTACTTGTAAATTTTGATTAATTTTTTTCGTCAAAAAATTAACTAATTTATTGGAATTAAATAATTTATTGAAATTAATTGTATTTTAGTAGAATTAAGAGTGATATATGATATATTTAGCAATTTTCCAGCTTGCAATTGGTGTAATTTAAATTGTTGAGAATTAAATGATTTATTTAAACTTAATAAGAGATAGTTGCATAGTGTGAAGATCAAAAACCAGAGTTTTATTTCTTCATATTTTATATATCTCAACAAATCATGCTTTTACAAATCCTCATTTTCATAATTTTGTTTCATATTTTGCAATGAAATTTTTTTTATACAAAAGAGATCAGGAAAAGATATTAAAATGGTGAATGAGGTATGAGAATAGTTGATGAAAGCATCAGACATCTATGGACATGGATCTTCTGCAACTCTAGACTAGACTAGTCTACTAGCCACTAATAGCAAGGTAGTCTCTAATGCTAAGAAGTCAAAAAAAGGAGTGGTGTGTGAAATAATGCAGTAAGCAACTTTCGTATCCATCAGAGCTTTGTTCGCGAACATCGGAACCCAATTCAATTGTTCACTTGCACATAACTGAAATGTGAAAATTTCCATCCACCTAGAAGAGCTTATTGTTTATTTACAGTACTCAAATAATTCACTAAAGTGAACATCATCCATAAGCGCAGTTGATGGAAAAGACGAGATATCTATCCTTGTCCTTTCACCGCTCTTCCCTTATCCACTGATATAATATCACTTTCTACTTTCTTTAACTCAATCCTTCTCCTCCTTTTTCATTCCTCTCATTATCACTCGTCTCTTTGTTGAAGAAATTTACGTACTGTTCTCAAACTGATATTATCGAGCGTGATATTATCGTCGTAGATGCAATTACATGATGAACATTGTTGAGCTGAACTCATCGATAGAGATATCACCATCTATTCGGATATCCATTATTAAACAAACTTTCTCTCCTTTGATTGATAAAAAATGATATTTTTCAGACTATTTATGGCTTTACTACCGTTCTTTTTGCGCCAGTTGTTAACAGTGCTGACGTCAACAGTCAGTGATTATTTATAGCTGCTAGTAGCAGTTGTCTCCTTTTTGTAGTCGAATTTTAAAATTTTTTGACTTTTTTTTCCTCAATATTTTCCCTCAGTAAAGGTTGGCTCCGTCATTTTCTGCAATTCATTTTACAACTTCCTATTCAAATCTATAGAGTACTTATTAAGGGAATTATGTTATCTTCAATTATTGAAATTAATTCATTCCTGATATTCTCACTCATTATATCCGTTCATTCACTTCCATTTTCATACAAATCCATCACTTTTAATTATTTTAATTTTCCAACTATCCACTATTAGCGATGAAAGCACTTTTTGCTTATGTGTAAATGTCATAGAACATCAATGTGTATGTTTACCATTTCTAGCATAAAAAAAAATTGTTTCTATCAAATTTTAAATTGAAAAACAAATCAGTGGAATTTTCAAGTTTCTAAATTTATTTGTGTCGACTTAAAACAATAATTCTCAATTTGACAAAATAAATATTTTCCCTCAGTAAAGAGGTTGGCTCCGTCATTTTCGGCAATTCATTTTACAACTTTCTATTCAAATCCATTGAGTGCTTATTAAGAGGGAATTTTTTTTTCGCTTCTTCCTACAATTGAACTAACTTCAATGCCAAATCTTTTCTTTTAATCAAAATTCTCCGATTTTACAATGTGAATGATAAATTATCGAAATTAATCATTCGATGACATTATGAGGTATTTCAGTTTGCTTTTTATTATTTCTGTATAACTGAAAAGACTTTTTGCTTGGGTGACAAACGAAATAAAAGATTGTAAGCCTAAAACACTCAGTTTTTTTCTTGTAAATTATGAGTTTTTTTTGAATTTCAGACCGTTTTTTTTCTTCATTGCTGCTGGCAGTGATAAGAAATGGGAGGGCATCTTTTGTGAATTATACCGTTCAAATTTACAGTAAAAATATTTCAAAAAAGAAATGAAATCATAAACTTTGCTAAAGAAATGAAATCATAAACTTTGCTAAACAGTCATTCATTGCAGTTCCAATCTTCATGACTTCTACATGTCTTGAATTTTTTAATGTAATTAATTTAACTGAAAGTGGCATTAGTACAACAATTTCCAAAACTATCCATCACCGTCCATTCCATGTTGTAGCATACAGCAAGCAAATATTATTTAATTCTGATGCATTGAAGTTCAATCAAAATATGCGAAAATATTTTGGACATTTAGTACGTCTTACTGTAGCGACATTTCCGCTTGCAATTTCAACATATCTCATTTCTCTCAATAGAAGGGACTCTTAAAATTAGTGTCTGAAAGTAAATTTGACTTTCTGACGTTTCAGATTAAGATATTTTAAATTTTATGAAATAAACTAATTATAGGATGCTAACTGACCTAAGAGAAATGAATAATTGAAGGTGAAATGAACGTATAAAAGTTTTGCTGAGAAATTGGAGTAATGAAAAAATTTTGAATTTGATCACTTTCATTCTACTTATTTTGCAGTATTTAATTTTCACCTTACGTATTTCATTTCTTACTGAAATCCGTTCAACTTCAAGTTTCTCATTGAAATGATATCTATTGGCATTGGCAGTTTGCGCCCACTATGAAGAGCAGAACTGAATTATCAGAATGTCAACGGTTAATATGAAGAAAATATGTGTGATAAAAGATAAGTGAAATGTTAGCAAATCAAATGAAACGTAAAGATTACGGAGATAAGAAAGAGTAGCTTCTTTGCTTTATTCCTTTAGAAAATAAGTTTGTCGTATCGATCAACCGATTATTTTGATTGATACCTCATCACTTAGTGTCCAACTTGTCAATAAATCTTGTTCTGTAAGTTCTAAATTTTTTAATTTTGCGTGCACAATTTGTCTGTTCAATAGAAAAGAACTTTTTTATAATTTTTCCATTTATTTGTCGCTCTCAACGCTTTTGCTTTAACCGTTCGATAAGTAATTTTTAGTTCAATCGATGACGTTTATTCAATAAGTGTTCGTTTTTCAAAAAAAAAAAGATTAGAGAAGGTAAGATGAAATTGTCTGTTCTCTTTTCTTCTCTAAGCGATGTCTTTTCTGTGTTTCGTTTTTTTTGCATATGTAAGTGTGGATGATTCATACAAGTTTTATGCACAAATGTTGGCGCAGTGGGAAGTTTCATTGCCAAATGACCCTCTTGCTTTCTAATCTATCCGATCACTTCACCTGCATAGGTAGGTATGCTTTTTGCCGTTTGCCGTTTTTCTTCAATATCCTTTCATTATCCTTCAATCAAATATTGAAATGAACTTTTTCTTTTGTGCACATTTCGGTATTCATTTTGATCTATTTAAATTAATTTTTAAAATTGAAAATTTTGAACATTTCCTTACAGGACTGAAAGTACTATTAAATTAATTTTGTTTTGGAGATGTAGCATGGCGGCAAATTTCATAGCAATCGCACAGAGTTTTTGTTAGAGGAAAAGTTTCATTTCTATCATACTAGAAATGGAATCGATCGTTTCTCTTCTCTAATTTAAATTCATTTGAAAAATTTAAAATAGCATTTGACAATGAAATGTTCCAAATCTCACAATATGACTGTTAGTAGTAGTAGTAGAGTAAACGAACGATGAAAATGAGAAAAGATAATTTGATCGATCTGACCGATCTATGCCAGCCATGAATTTTGTTCGTTAGCATTGATATGTATGAAAGTAGTTAATTTCTATCGATTCATTGGTTTCTCATCTTTATCCAAATCTCAATCTTAAAATAATTTTCATTTTTAAATTCATCAAAAGCAAAATGTTATTGATTAATAACTACCACAGATATGCGAGAGGAAGCTGAACTGGGAAATATCAGCTTTTCCACAAAGCAAAGCATTGAAAAGGTCTCCTTTAAAACAAAACCTGTGGCTTTATAAATGATATACTATTTCATATTATGTCGTTACTTATCTTTTCTAACAAATAAGTTAATAAAATATTGGAATTTAACTTTAATTTAATTCGGTATGTTCGATCAGTTAATCTTCTCCAATAAAATTCAGGTCTTTTGCAACAGTTAGCATTTTGCTAAAAGTCTAACAGCAACTCATATCTTTTGTTTACGCTCCCCTCCTATATAAACATCTATGTGAGTGAGGTACTACTGCACAGGTGATTGTACGGAATTGTTGTCATTCATCGATCTCATTGATACAGACAAGAGGGAGAGAGAGAGAGAGAGAAGAGGGAAGAAGAGAAAAAGAATGAAGAAGAAACGTTCTTTCCCCATTTTTACACATCATTTCTTCATTAATTTACATTTTATTCGTTAATTTGCTAATAATTAATGAATTGTAAAGTGAATTATTATTTTAGAATTGTTTATTGTAGAAAAAAAGATATTCAACGTTTTTTGAAAATGTTTTCTAAAATTATCAATTTTCAAATATTTTAAACATCAAATTATCACTCATCCATTTCTCTCAGCACATTTTTCTCAATCATTCATATCTCCCAAGGAGGCAAATATTTTTTTCTCTCCCACTCTTCAAACCAGTTTTCTAATTTCATAAACTAAAATTTTGAATAATTTTATTTCCCTAAATAATACACTTGCGCATTTTTAAGCTGTGGAAGTGGAGCGAATTCAGTTGCATGTCTGAAATTTTTTGAATATTTATCAACCGGCTATTTGTTAATATATATATATATATATATATATATATTTTTTTTTATTATATATATATATATACATGTGTGTGTGAGAGAATGTGATTTAATGAATTAACTAGATGGGTCAAAGTTCATTTCATCTAATTAATTTATTTTTAGCTTTATAAAAAGCAATCGTTACCCTTTCGCTTTTTCATCGATCATCATTTTTTATGCTTTCGTTGCAATCAAATATTTTTTCTTTTTTTTCTGAAATGAAAGCTTAGACTTTGCATCTATTTTTACATCAAACGTAACTTCTCACAAACATAACATCCCATAAAATAATTAATTTTAGGTTATTAGGACAACGTCTCTCGGCGAATTAGGTCAGTGTGTTATTTCCGTCAAATGTTGTTGCTGCTTTATGCTACTAAGCTTTCCGACGTTTCTTTTTTTTGAAATCAACTTAAATTTGACAAATTTTCATTCTGACAATCAATGATCAGATAAGTTTAGAGTTTTATAACAGCTTTATGTACATTTAAATGAAACGCCTAACTATTTATTCATTCATTTTTAATTTAGTCATTTTTGCATATTACTAGTTGAATAGACAAAACAATTCAACCAATTCATTTCTGTAAAATTTCAACTTCAAATATTTAAATTATTTACAACTTTTCTTGTTGTATTTTCGTTATTCAATTTTCACGTCATCTTTTCTCATTGCACGTTGAGATTAAATTCTAAAAATTAAGTTAATTTAACTATACAATGTCCAAAAGCTTTATTAAATCTAATTATTTTGGATTTATGAAAAGAATTTACTTAATTTTCTTGATATTCAATTATTTGTTTAACTTCTGATATCAACAGCTGTTCGTTTATGAACTTTAAATTG
Organism: Litomosoides brasiliensis; assembly: GCA_013365375.1. Classification (NCBI taxonomy): domain Eukaryota; kingdom Metazoa; phylum Nematoda; class Chromadorea; order Rhabditida; family Onchocercidae; genus Litomosoides; species Litomosoides brasiliensis. The sequence goes on along the minus strand of JABVXW010000072.1, from coordinate 2,909 downwards.
GATAAATACAACACTGTTCCTGACCCCTCACTTTTTCCTCGATTGATTTTGAAGACGAGATTTTTTCGGATGAAGAAAAGATCTGTCACAGTAACTTCAGATTAACTTTATCCACCTTTGTTTATCGCTAAATTTTCGATCTTTCTCTCTTCTTCCCTTTCCCTCTCTCTCTCTCTCTCTCTCTCTCTCTCTCTCTGTCTTTCTTTTAAGATATGAATCTGCGAAACGATAGATAAACTTCGCTTAAAAACAACACGTTCATTCGGAAATTTCCTTTCATATCGTAAATTTTCATAAAATTTTTCCTTCCCAAAAAAAACTGGAATTTCGGAGATATATGTACATATTACGTTTAACTAATTATTGTTGAAGTAGAAAATGTAAAATTCTCTGATGGAAAATTATTTTGCAGTCCCACGTAGTTTATCTTGTTACTATGAAGAAACTTTAGCATATTTCCATATATTTCCGGAAAGATCAAATGGAATGAAATCAATAACTGGTGAGAAAGCATTCCGGTTACACTGAATTAGTTAATATTTCATTGATAAAATGTGATCACACAAGAGAAATTATAAATTTCACTGAAACGAAAGGATAGTAAATTAACTGTTAGGGTGGTAGTTTCAAATTGAACTATCCATAATGAACGATGCATCAGTGAAGGGAAGGTTAGATTAGATTTTTAGACAAATGATAAATTCATGGCTGACGGTAACTTTATCATTGACGTCAAGAAGATATAATAAAACACGTCCAGACATTTATGATTAATTTGTTGAATATTTCAAATAAATATGCACAAATGTTATGAATGGACTAGGTAACTTTGAGAAATTTTATCCGTTGTTTTTCTTATTTTCATCATCATTATCACCAACATCATTATCATTGTCATCATCATCGTCATCTTTTGTCATCGCTCATCTGTTCCTTCATTTCTTCATTCTTATTTTTGGTATGAATAAATAAACAACAGGGGGAAGATATGAATGTATGATTTGAAAGAAGAAACAGGGCATTTTTTCCTTTATCGAAAGGCCCGCTTGGGGTTAGGAAGGGATGATATGATGTGAAGAGACATTTCCAGTTGTGAAAATGCTTCAGCCTCAAAAAAAAATTTTAATTTTCGATGAATCATAAAGAGTTTGTCTCTTTCTCTTTTCCTTTCATTGGTTTCCCTGTATTTTATTTCCATCCATTAAGAATTGCCAATATAATTTTCATAAAATTTAGAACTTTAAATATTTCCTAATTTTGAAAAAATTTCTACATATTATTCTTTTTCACCGTTTACTTTGACTTTTTTCATTACAGAATTATTAATTCCAATTTTTAATTAATGTTATTATCGATCCATTTCTTTTTTGTCCAGATCCGTGCAATTCTTCATAGGTAAGCAAAGTTTCTATGGTAATTAAAACTTGGTGTGTGTGTGTTTGAAGGAGAAAAAAGTCTCAATGTTCGATTAAACATTACGAAGTATAAATGGCTTCTATAAAGGGAATAGAAGGAGATGGATGGATCGATGGCAATGTTAGATATCCTGAATGACCACAGGCCAGTTCATTCTTATCCATCCATTGGGTAATACTCTACTTTATCATCATTTATGGCTGCTCAAAGCAGCGTGGAGATTTTAAGTTGAGAAGTTTACAAGGAGATCTTTTCCGATTTCAATATTTGATCTGTTGCTCAAGCAAGTCTATGCAGAGTTACTCAACTGAATAACTGAATCATTGATTCGAAGTCATTTCCTCAACTGATGTGTGATATGCTGGTGGATGGAAAAACTGAATTTCATGAGTTGGATTTCGAATAAGCAAGGAGATTTTTCTGAACTTTATTAATTATTTGAAAAAAAAAAGATTCCGAACCAATTATATTTTTGGGTTCCATCTAAGAATCTCACCTTAGCTCTTCTCAACACCACTCCAACGCTAATGTCAAGATCATTTGAGTAAGTTCAAGTCATACACGCTACATATGCGTTACAGTAATCATTCTCGACATATAGCTGCTACGTTGGGTTTTCTTTCGAATTTAGCTTCGCGGGATTTTTGAATTTTTTTGTTTGAAAGCGGCTGGTGGATTGCGGTGTTCGATGCGGAGTGTTTGTGCTGCTGCTGTGATGTGTAGGTGGTTGTTCCATGTATTTTCATTTGTTTTTTTGTGGGATATTTTTACGTGAATCTTTTGCATAACGTGGATGCTATGTAAGTGGAAGTGAGAATAAGCGTGGACGTGGATGTGGACGAGCGAGTTCTACATCACTGCGTAGATTAATCATTGTATACTGGTATTTATTAATTCTTTTTAAACGCAATATTCTCGAAAAGTTTATGCGTCAAAGAGAATGTTGAAGCAATGAAATAGTTCCTAATACACATTTGATTTTATGAATTTTGTTAGAGTTACCTAATTCATTAAGTTCTTTCTCTTTTGCTAGTCTTTAAAATATCCTACTTTAGACTACATGTTCTTTTTGTAATCCATAATCACATGAATATTTTATTACCATGATGGCGATTAATGTTTACCACGAATGTTAAAGTCGGTTTTCATTGGTCATTGATCTCACAAGTAAATACTTCTATCCAAGGCATGAGTGCTGCGTGTAATTTATCCTGTCTGATGATGATCAACTGTTATGTTCATTATAATGCTGATAACCATAATTGATGTATTGTCAGTTATGAATTTGTAAGTCATTAGGCAGGAGGAGGAGCAATTATGAGACTGGAATTAACTCTACTCATTTTAGTTCCTTTATTTAAAATCTTTTCGAACAGTTGTCCTTGAAGAAAGCATATATATATATATATATATATATATATATATATATATATATATATATATATATATATATATATATATATATATATATATATATATATATATATATATAT